>PVIA01004272.1:0-142842 GCA_004024845.1 Tonatia bakeri
GTTGAAGTTATCTTCCAGAAAGTAGGGCAAAAGGGGGAAAGAAAATGAACATATAGAAGAACTCATCAAATTAGAATAGAAATGATAAGAACAGAGAAAACAGCAGGGAGAAAATCATCAGTGAGTAACTCAAGAGTGTTGTCTAGAGTTGACGGACTTGAATTTCCTTACTGAAAGACTCACCAAGTGCTAGGTACAATGAGTGGAATTAGAGGTACATTTAAAGATGATATTAAAAATTTCAAAATCTTAGTACAAAAAAAAAGAATCTCAAATTTTCCACAGAGGAGGGAAAAAAACATAACACAGTGGAATAGCTTAAGATCTATCAACAGGAGCCCTCGGAGCCAGAAGTAAATGGAGAAAATGATGTCCAAACTAGAATTCTGTACCCAGGCAAAATGCCAGTCAAGGGTGAGGATAGAAAATAATAACACTTATAATAGATATGCAAGTTTCCCCCACATTTACTCCTTTAAATCCTTTCTCAGGAAGCCACTGGAAATCGCACTCCATCAAAATGAAGGAGTAAACTTAGAAAGAGAAAGGCAGGGAAGTTAGGAGTCGAGACCCCCACTTTGAGGCCTGTCCTCCAGTGGATGGTGGGGGAAATCCCAGATGCGGGGCTTGCACCAGGTGCAGAGGACGACCAGATCAGCTGCGTGCAGCACAGAGTCCGGGGGGAGCTCTGGGGGAGATTTCCACAGGAAGGTGAACTGATATTCAGACACTTCTTGCGTGGAGATTTTGACATTCAAAAAATTAATTTATCTACTTGACTCTTTAAACTCTATGCATATATAATTTTGATAAAAATTAATAAAAATAAAAGAAGGGAGATATAGACATGGTACCGTATGGATAAATTGATTATGAGTATACATTTTCAGTTTCTATTGTTTATTTTTTCAATTCCTACATGTCAGCTTGCTATATTGAATAGTGAAGTTACAAGTTTAGCTGTTCTCAAATGTAATTTGTAAATATAGCAGTTGTTTTCAGAAAGATAAACCAAAATTAATCCTCATTTTGTTCAAAACATGTTTGAAATCTTGAAACCTACTTACTTATCAAATAAAATAATGGCTTATTTGACTTATAATAATATGTAAGGCAAAATGATAAGCTATTGAAATTCAGGCAGTTGTTATAATATGTTTAAATCCTAAGATATATTTGTATCTCTGAAAAGAATTAGATCAAAAGATCGAATTGCTTTCTCCATTTAGAAGAAAGTGCTATGCTATCATTTTTTGTTATATGATATTTAGAAAATAGAGAAAGTGATGTTGCCTGCTTTTTAGTATTTAAGAATATTCTCCACATGAATGTGAGTTAATGGAATCCCATTTTTCTCTCTCCATTTATTTTCAGTGGTGGGCATGTTAAGCTTGAAGAAGATGTAGATCTTGGCTATGTGGAAGATGGGACACCTTGTGGTCCCCACATGATGTGCTTAGAACACAGGTGTCTTCCTGTGGCTTCCTTCAACTTTAGTACTTGCTTAAGCAGTAAAGAAGGTGCTGTTTGTTCAGGAAATGGAGTAAGTGTTCAGTACCTCGCCATGGGGAATTAGTTATTTCTTTTGTAACACGAAGCAGATACTACCCTGAACCTCTTATTTCTGTCCTAATGCAAACCATGCTTACTCACGTTTCTAGGCAGCATATAAACAGTTATTTTGTCACAGTCATTTGAATATTTCTGTTGTGTAGTCTGTGAAAACCTGGGAACAAGAAACAGTATCATCTTCCCAACCAAATTCTTTCATCTTCCTTTCATATTATACTAATGTGACCTCGTATGCTATAATGCCGGCTTTTTCCAAATGACAAATTTTAACAAACTACAGTGGGATACAAGGGGAGTGAAAAGCAGGGCAGTGGCCACAGTGTTTAACCAGCGTGGCCCAGGTGCTGACCGACTAGGACAGACCTCCAGTAGCCGTAGCCACACCAGCATGAGTCAGCTGAGGAGACTGCGTAGGAATAAAAACAGAATTATTTAGGGAAATGTTTCTCACAGAGGAAAGAAAGAATCTAGTCTTTGTTTCAAAGACTAAATTATATTCTTTCAGTTATATATTTGTTAATGTAGGTCCTATAGAACTAACTTTATAGGTTAAATAAATATGCTCTATTAGTGATTGAAGTTTTGTCATTTTCAGTCAGAAAATCCTGTGGTAACAAAACCTTTTTGTGTTCTTTTTCTTTTGGCATGTGCTGTGATTTTTCTTCTTACCCTCTTCCTAGATTTTTTGCTTCAACTGGTCTATTATCCAGTTGAGGTAAAGGATCTCATGCCACATACATCCCCAAGGGATAAGGCCAGAATATCCTTACTGAGGTCTTACTAATTGTTACTATTTGCCAATGGATAGGGATTCTTATGGCGCATGATAGAGGAGGAATATAGTAAGTAGCCCTGCTCCTGTAAAGGGGTCTGGTAAGCCTTCTTTCCTAAGTAAGAGGAGTCTAGAAGGAAATACATTTTGAGAGGGCAGGGGGAAAGAATAATGAAAAATTTTCATGGTTATTTATGTTTACCATACATGTCTTGAAATTCTGAGAATATAACAGACCAAATAAAGCTGTGTTAATTAGCCATTTGTTTAACAATGAGTGAAGAGTGATAGACACAAGTAGATCAGGTAGCAGCATCCAAATCATTTACGATAATTACTCATACACAGAGATGTTATATCCTATGTATATTTTAACGTAGAGTGACTGAACTTTGTATATGTGGCTAAAGTTGAAATGAGAAATATAGTAGGCATACTTACGGACTATACATTTTTCAGTTAGGAATGTGGGCTTGGAATCAGACGGTCTGAGTTTGAATCCCAGCTCAATTTCTTCTTACTAATTGGGTGAGATTAGGCAAATTAGTTAGCATCCCTGGTCAAATTACTTAGCAAATTACTTAGCCTTTCTTTCTCTGTAAAGTGGGAAAAATGACATTGCCTACTTTGCAGGATCGTTGTCACCACTGAGTTAATGTTTGTACCTTATGCACAATACTGAACACAGTGCCGGTGACATGCTCACTGTGACTCTCTTCGGTCACTATCCATTGTCACTCTGTCACTGGCCGTGTGTGATCAGGACACTGATGTGTGGAGAAGCCAGCTAACCTGGCTAAGGCCCATTGACAAGACAGTGGTGATGTGTCGCTGCCTGAGAACCAGAGCCAGTCCAGCTGCTACCGCAGGTCCAGCTGCTCCACAATGTCGTCTCACTTAGAAGGCCACTGCCCCTTCACAACAGTAACAACTGCAAGGAAGAGGAACAGCCGTGGCCCCTGCTAGCCAGCCTCACCAGTTCCCCGGGGCGGGGGGGAATCTCTGCGGAGGAGCTCCCGTGAACAGAAGCAATGGGCATGATCCTGGCAGTGAGGGGAATGGGAAGCTGGGACGCATCCCTTCCTCCTTCTCTGTCCAGAGTGGAAACATGGAAAAGATTTGTGCGGATGCACAACATGCATCAGGACAGAGGAGTTCAAGAGGCAGTTCTCACTGTGACAGCCCTTCCCCACAAGAAGATGGGTGTGGAAATGCACACCAGCAAGGCCTGTAGCTCTCAGAAGAAGTAGCTGTAGAAGGAGGGAAAGAAGTTGATGCTTTGAGGAGAGCATAGACTGGGTGTCTGACTGGTCCAGGAGGCCTGCCAATACCTTCTGTTTCTTTAAGTGTGAGGAAAGGTGGAGCCATGAAGAAAGGGGGTAGTTCCTCTGCCAATTACTTAAGGTATTCATTGCATCTCTCTTCCTCTTTTGTGTTTTGACTTTGGGACTGTCCTGGAAATACAGGCAGATAATAATTTTGTCAACAATGCTGTTGTGTCCTACCAGTACTACCAGACTGAGACCTGTGTCATTCATGATGTAAACTTTCATGTTGGAAGATAACTACCATCTCTCATAAAGTAAGACCAGTTTAGCAAATGATACAAAAGCTGTGTTTTGTTTTGTTTTACAAGACAAAGGCAAGTTTCCCTAATCTTAAATTTGTAGTTATTAAAAAAGAAAACAAGAAAAAAAACCACAAGACACAAGAAAAAAAAATTCTGGGCAATAAAAATTATTTAAACCAGAAAAAAAAGAAGACAGTGGTGCAATGGGGAATCACACTCAGGCCTTCTGACTTGAAGCCTAAATCTTTTCTCCCTACATATTTGCTGATCTGCAGAAATTTATTCATCTGAATTACTCTGAGATCTGCTGTTTGTTAATCGCATTTTACAGTTACACTTAGGTGTGAGTGTCTGCCATCTTCTGGCAAATTAGATCAGACAAACGACAAGCCCTTCCAGCGAAAACCTACCTCCTGAGGAAATCTGATCTCAAACCTAACTGAACTATCTCCTGCTTTCCACTCCATTTACAGTTGTTTTGAATTATAAGATCTAGGTATAGATTCTGTTTCCTGGAAAGATGAATGAAGACAGATTATTGACTGAGAATTGTTAAAAATTTGGTGCCATGTTTATGTGGATTTTTTTCCTGTGCCTTGTTGGAGGGAGCTCCTGTTTCCCACGACCGTGACGTGAATCTCTGGAGCTCGTGTTGAGGGGCCGGGCTGTAGCTTTGTGAAGCTCTCTTCTCAGAGCTCTGCAAAGCACCGGGCCTCCCTCTTCTTCATCCGATTTCTCTTTTCTCTCATCTTCTTCCTAAAAGATGAATAAAGTTTTAGTACAAAGAAACTTTGGAAGGAAGAAACCTTTGTATTGGATAATTGGCAAATGATTTCATGCCTGCTTAGTTTTTTTTTTTTAATCTCCCTCTTACAAAATTGAAGTTTATAAAATTCTAAACAATAATTTCATAGATTTTTTTAGACATGAACTTTTTCCTCTGTTACAGTTTAGTGTTCCTTTGGGACAACTGTTGATCTTTTGAAAATATTTTTTAGGTACTTGGCTAACAAATAAGTAATCAGCATCAAATTCGAGGTGTATAGTAATTAGAAACTGATGCCTGTTTTTGGCGCCTGTGCACTGAGTCGAGTTTTACTCTGGATTGATTCTGGATTCCAGGTGTGCAGCAATGAGCTGAAGTGTGTGTGCAATCGACACTGGACCGGTGCTGACTGCAGCACCTACTTCCCTCACGACGACGAGGCAAAGGCTGGCACAACTCTGTCTGGCAGCGGTGGGTTCCTCGCTTGATGCCTTTATGTGGCCTTTGTATACAACTGCCCTCCAGATAGTTTCATCTGGGTTATTTTTATAGCTCAAATATAAATGAAGTCCACACAATAATGAATTACAATGTGCACCTGGGTCCACATTATGCAACTGATCACTTCCATTAAATGGTAATGACACATAACATTGAATATAACTTAGTCTAGTGGTTTAGTATTATCTTATCTGACATCAGACCTATTTTTCTCAAGTATTCTACTTGTTTGGGACTGACAACAAACTATAGCATTTCTTTTAAATGAAGAAAGTAGTTATACTTCGTAACTATCTGAATTTAAAGGAAGAATTTTATGTTTTGGGACTGAATAAATGAGAAAATAAATTGAAGAATTGATTTTTAATTTTTTTGTTGATTTTGGTATTCTTTATTATAGAATCTCACATGTATTCAACCACAGTTCTATATTATGAACTGAATGTATTTCTAGAAGTAGTAACCTTGGCCAGTGTTCCCAGAAGGGGTATATGGACGTGGGTCAGAAAGAACAGGTGCATTTCTAAAAGATAGAGTGGCCCAACTGGACAAGTAGGATTTAAATGCAGGCAGTTGAAAGAACATAGACCTTGGAGGTAAATGTCCCCTTTTAAACTGTTTTATCATTTCATTACTGAATATTCCTTTGCATTAAGTATTGCTGAAATCCTGACGTTTGTTCATCTCCAAAGGATGAGAAAAAAAGAGTATGTTCATACTGATCATCCAGACAAAGTAAAAATCTTAGCCAATGTGACTTTAATAAAGAAAGTCAGAGAATGCCTTGGCTGGGTGGCTCAGGTGGTTGGAGCATCATTCCATACACCAAAAGGTTGCAGGTTTGATCCCTGGTCGGGGCGTGTATGGGAGGCAGCTGATTGATGTTTCTCTCTCACAGCGATGTCTCTCTCTCGCTCTCTCCCTTTCCTCTCCTCTCTCTAAAATCAATAGACATATCCTTGGGAGAGGATTAAAAAAATAAAGTCACAGAATGACTAAGAGCTTTGTACCCTTAGCCTTGCAGTGGTGGTCTGGAGCTCGTCTCAGCAGTTAATGCAGCAGTGAGGCTGTTCAGGGCCATGGATTGAAGTTACTGGTTGAAAGTCATACCATTACTTAGAAATATTCAGAGCTAGCTGCCAAGTTTATTAGTCCTTCTTAAATCCCTAGAAGAAAAGGAAGGGAGGACAGACAGGCTAGGTCTTAGAGTGGGAAAATCCTTGGCATCAGCATCTACCCATCCCACAGGGGACTTGAGCACGGTGGAGTCTGCCAGTTGCCTTAGATGCCCTGGTCCTGCTGTCTGACCTGACCACGAGGGCTCCCAGGTAGAGGCTGCCACTTGGTTGTGGGGAACTAGAATCTGCTCCAGGTGCCCATCATTACTGATCTTTGATATTTAGAAGAATGCCTGAGGACTGCAACAGACGAGGAGAGATCTACCTTGCTCTGGGTGAAACAGATCTGGGTGACTTAAGCATGGGATATAAATCATTAGCAGCACACCAGGCCTTTCTGGTGTCAGAGGCAGGCCCGTCTGATCTGCCTTTTCTGCTCTTGGGCCCTCACTTGGGCTTGTTGACCATGCCTTTGACTCATAGGGCCACTCTCTGCCAAGATCCCTTTAAGAGTTACCTCTCAGCCTGCCTGACAAAGGAGGCTGACACACAATGTCATTATGGAGCCCTGAGCTTCCCCTCTGTCCTGGCCTTCTGCCAGTCAGATGCTGCCTCGCTCTAGTGTCTCAACAGCTCCAGTCTCCAGCTCACTAGACTCTTTTCCCTCAGTATTCTTATCTATGATTGTAGCAATCTGTATAAACATTTTCATTATTAAGAAGCTTGTGTTTACTTTGAAGAGGCAGAATACACACAACTGAGAGCAGGAAGGACCCTGCATTAGTTGTCGGAATGGAGTGACAGGCTCAATAACATTCCCAGAATTTCTGAGGAAGAGATGGGGGCCAAAAGGAACATGGATTTCTAAAATTTTCCCCCAGTGGGTGCTTTACCAATATAGTAGTATTGCCCCTTTCTTTTTCCCATTTTCTTCTTCTTCTTTTTAGTTCAATGACCTCATCATATTTTCCAGAAAAATTCATGGAAAATACAGTTGCACAAATGTACTTGGACGAAAATTGGAACAGGCACAGAGAATAATTTAAATGAAAATTGCCGATGTACATGGATAAGTTATGGTTGATTTCTCTTCCATTTAAAAGATACCCACTCTAAAAATATTTTAAAATAATGTTGCTGGTGTAAGGATTACAGATTTGGAGAGAAAAGTTCCTGAAAGAATTTTGTATCAGAATGTCAATTACATGCAGTGATCTTTATTGTTTCTTTTCTCCCACCAGGTGTTGCTGGCACCAACATCATAATAGGCATAATTGCCGGCACCATTTTGGTGCTGGCCCTCATATTAGGAATAATCGCATGGGGTTATAAGTAAGTGAAATATCTCAATATTTTTCCTGTGAACATATACTTTAAAACATTTTGTTCAAGTGAATTAAACACCTGGAAAGTATTGTGTCATTGGATAAATATGCCAGCAATGAAAATCAGTCTGACTCAACATTCAGTCAGTGATTTTTCTTGGCATGATTTAGAGGTAATGATAATTTATTGTTTATTTTTTTTTAGATTTTGAGATAATTCCTGTCTGTTCTAAAAGTACTGAGTAATGTCTTAAAACCATTATGTGAAATAAAATCAATCTAAATTTTGTCTTAGGCAGAGGTTGTGTTGGTTTACTCTTCAGTGATATAGGTTCTCACTCTCCTTAAACCCATACCCAGAAATCTTGGCAAGAGAGTCAGTAAGGGAGAATACACGGCGCTTTAATAATAACAGGCGTAGCAGAGAACAGCAGCCCCCGATCTGTGACTGGGTGCTTGCTGTGGCCGTGCATCGTGGGAAGGGTGAAACCTCTGTATCTTCACAGCAGTATGAAGGAGGTGTTATTTGTCAAATATGTGGGTGTTTTTGTGTGAAGGAAAGACTGTTCAGAGATGTTTGTTAAAATTGAAATTCAACTTTAAGTCACAACTTTTAAAAGCCTAGTTCTTTATTAAGTTTCAGAGTTTACCTGACAATTCTTTGGTTCTATTTATAAATTTTTAAAAGTTTTTTTATATAACTTTTGAAAATTGGATCCCCTTAAGTATTTAGTTAAGTAAATGATTTCAAACATTCCAAACTTATTTATATATTTAATATGTTCAATTTACTTCAATCTATGATGTGAAAAATGTCCTTAGTATTCAAATAACACTTAATTTTAATAAATTAAAAGTTAAGGTGAACTTTAAGTTCTCTTTTATATTTTAACTTAAAAATCACAGTTCTGCTGATTCTGATGACGCTGCAGGTCCCAGCCCTAGGAGTGTCTCCATCTGGGAATCTTGCAGCTTTTGCTAGGCATTCAGTGCATTGCTTTGTTTTGTAGCATTTTTTCTCCTTGCAGACAAAACTTAGTTCACTAAAAGACTTGGGAATTAAAATTTTTTAGACTTTAAAATTACTCCAAAGCTTTCAATAAATTAGGCACTATATAATTGTTTGCTATTACTATTGTACCCTGACCTCATCTTAAACCAGTGGAACCAAAGGGAATACCTTTAAAAGTGTATGTAGATGCTGCTTGTGGAGAGGTCAGGACCCTGAAAGAGTTTCTTTGACTGAAAAGAGATAGTAGTTACTGAAAAGAGAGAGTATTTAGTTTCTGTGCTGCAAGCATTAAAATACAGAAAAACATTTCAGGGAAGCATTATTAACAAACAACACAGACTGCACGGTAAAGCTGAGCATAGCATAGCAAGGGGAGCACAGCATAATAGTAACAGTTTGCCTATTAGATGAGCACTCAGCTCTGTACCAGCCCAGAGACGCCTAGTACCTCTGGGCCTCTTCCATGTGCAGGTCATTAGGTATATTGTGTGCTTGTATTTGCACAGGCTGGTTTCAGCGTAACATTTGGAGTTACAAAATCATAGTCTGAAAGGAAGGCTTTTCTGTGTATTTGTTGCTTGGCCTCCCTCACACCTCAGGTGGATTAGCCCACTCTTGGAGCAACACAAAATCCTTGACTTGCCTGATGCAAGGCTTATGTAGTAAATGCCATCATGAGCATTGTTGTTTTGAAGTAGCTCAGTGGTTTCATTTTCACGTGAAAGGGAAAAGCAACATCATTAGTTCTGTGTTGTGTGATTTTCTGCCACCTACTGAAGCAAGTTGATATTTCATTTTTATAATCTTGGAAAAAAATTGCCTTTCAGAAAATATGAAACCAAAATATCTACTTCTATTACTAATGTAATGACCTGTGTTCATTTGTTTTAATGATTAGAATTAAAAGTACTTATTTCTGTATAACATTTATTTTTATGAATATTTTGGTGTTATTTTTTAAATTTTTGAATATATGTACTTTGCAGATTCATTAAGGAAATAGACAAATCTTGTCTGTACTGCAGTATCCTCTTCCTAAATAATTTGAACCTAAATGATGGAAGTTTTAATGTTACTAAACTTATTCAGAACATATTTAAAAATATAATGAGACTGAAGAAAATTTTAATACAGAAATTAAATTTATTAATGTGATGTTCACATATTCTATTTCAAATTCCAAAGTGGATTTAGGTCTTGAGAACTCATTTTCTCATTAATCCTTCCAATTAAACTCCCTACCCCTTCTCCAAGCCTTGGAGTGAGTGGGGGAATGGCAGAATAGGAAATAAGGAATAGTCATTAGGAACCGAGGGGCCACTCAGGTAACCAGATTGAGAAAATAAAAGTAAAACATGCTGAATAGAAAATTCAGGGCTTATATTCCCCCCATCTAGTGGTTTTAGGAATGGAAAATCGTAAATAACTAATTGGCACTTTTAACCTCATTAGCTCATTGTTAGACAAGATACCATTGGATGCACAGAAAAGATCAACAGGTAAAGGTGCTCCAAATAAAATCCATGTGGAAATATTATCTGGATCCTGGAGGAGTCCGCTATTCATTTGCTTGACCTTTCTAATTGTCTTCAAAATAGTGACACTTAATTAGGTTATGAGATAAAGTTAAAAATTAACCCTTTTGAGTTAAAAGTTAAACGTCACTGGTGCCTCACTACCATACCCCCTACAACACATTTTTAAAGATTGGCTTATTTTAAAACTCATGTAATTTTATTTCAGTATATGGCCAAATAAAAACAGAGACTTTGAGTGATTTCTAATGTGAAGCTTGTGAGTAAGTAGTAATGATGTAGGTCCGTAACAGCTGTGGATGAACTCACTCTGATTTATCATACCTGATGAAATACCATGTTCTGGTGTTCTCATTTATGTTCTCCTATTTTTTAATTCTTAGGAATAGCTTTAGTTTGGGGTGTATACTGTGTCTAAAAAGGAATGAATTGTGATTTCTATTTTTGAAAACACAGCAAATTTATATAAGTAACTTGATTACTTCATTTCAGTATTTAAAGCAATATACCCATCTGAAAACCTGTATTTGAAATAGGGTTGAATTTAGAACATTACTAAATATATAAAAGGATATAATCATTGTTGAGAAAAGTTGATATTTTATAACTGAAGTTTTTAATACTTTAAAAAATAGTTATTTGAAAGTATTGTCATTAACTGCTGTCACTTCTCTTAAACATAAGTGAAGTTTGTGTTTGTGTGACTTTGCTTTTATGTTTAGTACTCTTTCTTAATGTACTTTTATAGGTAACTAGTCTTTTTTTCCCCCCTCTCTACTTGTCCATGAAAAGAAACTACCGAGAACAGAGGTATGTAATGAGAACAATCTGAACATATAACTGAAAGTTTTAAATCCTATTAGCATCCCTGGAATTCACACATACAATAATCATAAAGTTTACTTTTGTATGCTGTAGTGGTCATAAACTAATCTTGACATTTCATGACCTTAAAATGATCATTTTAGTAATGGTACTGTGGAATGTATTAAGTTAAAATAACTGTCATAATTTAATTTTAGTGATTCTTTCATCCAATAATGCTACAATTAATAGAAGTTTTTATTTGTGTTATTTTCATAGTCCTATGAAAGGAAATTGATTTTTTTCCTTCTAAAACAAACTTCCCATCCGTTAAAGTGTGACCTTTGTTTACATTAGTTGATTATCTTTCACTCATGTTTATAACACTCTTATAGCCAATGCTTTCTGAGGAGATTTATTTTTTTATTTTTCACTGTTGTTATATCGGTAACATTCACTCATAGGTGATAAAATTTCTATGGGCACAGTGTTATTATGGTCAGGAAAATGTCCTTGCACTTGATTGCATGTTTAGTCACTGTATGAGAAAATATTTTTTGTACTGATTAAGTAATTGCATGGGTAGTTAAAGAAATAATTTGCATAGTTGGAATTCCTGATTGTCTAGTGTACTTTTTTGGATGCAAAAAACCCCATAAAGTCAAGCACCCTGTTCATCATAACCTTAAAGTCTATATCTCATCAACAGCATAGGAAGAGGGCTACAAAGCATTTCCGTAGTTCTGTAAGAATTGCCTGTTTTTAAAATAAATTTAAATTAGTCTATATTGGGGTACACCCTTTACTTTCATTTTAAAAATGACTAATGCTATTAGCTTTTGATATAAAATAGTCTAAAATATCCTGGATATTGATAGCCAGACCAGGTCATGTGCATCATGTAGTACTAGCTTGGTACTCAAGATGTATTTGCAGATGGCTACTTACTTAGCTTTTCCTACTGTTTTATTAAATGCCACTGGCAGATTAGGAATGAGATATAATAAGCATGGTGAGACTTTTTCAGGCCCTGACCACTGCTTTCATTTTTTTTTCACAAATTAAAATTATAAACTTTACCTTCCCTTTCCTTCCATGTTGTAATTTAAAATCCCCATGAGCTTTAGCCATAAGTATCTACAGAGTCTTTATGGATAAATAGTGGCCACAGAGTAGCAACTGAGATCCTGGTCTGTTGGCACAGGTATTAGAAAATGCTGACCTTGCCCTGAACTAACTCACTCATTACTAATGGGAAAAAAGCAAAACCGAGGCAAAATTTAATTAAATTCTATTAATTTAATTTAAAATTATGTTAAATTTTAAAACAACTAGATTTCTTTGTGCCTTTTTTAAACCCATCTGTCCTGAAACACTGGACAAGGGCTGGAGCCATTCAAGCTCTCTGCTGTTGGATCAGCTGTGATCATTCGTATCAGAAACCTAAGTTTGGTGGCTTTCTTCAGCGAGAAATAAAATTAGGCTAATAAGATAAAAAAATGGTGATTCAGCTCTATTTCCATAGGGGCCAAGGCTATAATGTAATTTAATATTGCTGACTGTGTAAAAGGGAATGTAACGTAAGTGGAGCTAAAACAGTGCTCTCAGATGCGTCTTCACCAGGGATGTTCTCCAGAGTAAACGAATTGTCCTTAGTACCAACAATGATTAACATGCAAAGCGTGCACCAGTCTTATTCTAACTCAATATATGCATAAGTATAGTTAAGGAAATTTTTGTATTTTCTCCTTTATGTACCTGGTATAATTTCATGTCTCCTGCTATTACTGAGTCATCATTTCATCAGTTTGGCTACTCTTTTGGTATTCAGTTTATATTTTGAGAATTGTCACGTCTTAAGCAGATATTTATTTTATATATTTTGATTTGTTAGCCTGTATTTATTTTTGCCCTTGACCGTAGCTAATGGGTTTGTACAGTATTCTCACCATGGAGAAGTAGCAGAGTGGACTTTAGATCAGGAAGTCATGAATATGTAAATACTTCCTGAAGGATTTTCCTTTTAGAGAATATATGTTAAGTGGTTATGGAGAAGGTGGTAAGGCCAATAGACAAAGCATGCATTAAGACATTTACAATCTTGTAAAAATATCTGCAGGTATTCAAGTAAACATGTGCCCAGAAATAGAAATAAAAATTTTGAGTTGTCCTGGCCTTCAAATTAGGTTTTTCTTTGAGGTTCCCTTGTGGGAGGACCACTTGACAAGGAATCAGATATCTACTTGTTAGTATGTGGTCTTGGGACATCACTTACACTTTCCTCAACTCTAAAGTCAGGTAAAGTGCTTTGTAATCTGTGAAGCGTTATAGTAAGAGCAGTTGTTAGTAGGTGGTCTCTGAGACTGTGTGTGTCTCCCATCTTCCTATGAAAGAGATGGATGTGGTCCTCAACGAGGAAGGCAGCACTCAGGGACATCAGCGAGGCCTGCACGTGCTAGGGAAGCTGGTGAGAGAACTGATGAACATGAGGCGTGCTGTGACACTAAATACAAGAGCCCATTAAATAAGTAGCCAGTTATCAGATTCACGTTAATAATGTAATGACTGAAAAATGCCCAATTGGGTGTAACTTTCAAATTATTGGAGAGGTCGAGCAAGTGATTCTGTGAAGGAACCTGATAACCTGGTAAATATTCCCTCTGGAGAAGGCGTCCTCAGGGCTCTCATTGTAGGAAGGAATGTACAATAGGTTTAACTGCAGGTCTGACAAAAAGATAAGAAGCAAACCCATTTTTCTTTTTGTTTACAAATCGCTTAATGAAAAACAGAAGCCCCATTCTGTAGCAGAAGCCCACATGTTAATGATATCACTTCAAAGCTGCCAGTGTCACACTGTGAAGGGTAGAACCATGGGACCTAGGGGCCTCGGAGAAGCCTTATACATCATATAGTCAGAAGGATGGCTGTTGGTCCTTTTTTTAAAAAATTTTCAGGGAAGATGACGTCTATAATTTTTTTAGTTGATGCTATTGTTTAATTGGGTTGGCCAAAAAGATTGTGTAGTTTTTTCCATACGATGGCTCTAGTAATGCTTAGTTGGCTTTAACTTCATGTGAAACAGTTTTGTTAGATATCTGATTCCTTGTCAATTGGTCCTCCCACAAGGGAGGGACAATTGTATTGTGACAGCTGTCATATCAGTGTGCATTTAAAAAAAATCAAAAATAGTGAATTTTTGCTATTTTAATATTGAAGTTGGAAGAAAATATACATTTTCAGTGTATTATGCTTTATTATTTCAAGAAAGGTAAAAATGCAACTGAAATGCAAAAAAAAATTGTGCAGTGTATGGAGAAGGTGCAATGACTGATCAAACATGTCAAAAGTGGTTTGCGAAGTTCCTTGGTGGTATCAGCACTGTGGCCAAATAATTCTTGACTGTGAGGCTGTCTTAGGCATTGGAAGATTGTTTAGTAGCACCCCTGGCCTCTACCCAGTAGAGGCCAAAAACAGGAGATAGCTAACAGAATCAAAATATCCAAATCAATCAAGTTATTGGTGAAACATGAAAAATGTGTCTTTTATTTTACAGAAAAAGCTGTAACAGACTTTTTCGCCAACCCAATTATCTAGCATAATTGCTTTAAGATCTAGTAGCTGTACAGTTTATAACAAGAATTATAAGTTTGAGTTAGAGTTTTCAAGCAAATTTGTAATAGCTATAGAATAAGTTTTCTTATTGAACAGTCATTGAACTTGGATTTATAGGACAACTATATTCAGCTTAAATGTTCTCTTTCTTTGTCTGAGACAAACACACATCATTGTGATTAAGGTGAAATAAAATAAACAGACTATATCTTACTGATTAAGCAGTAATCCCCTGACACCTTAAGCAGAAATCCCCTTTCCCTTTTCTTTTTTCTTGCCTGTTTTAGCCACTTTCTTTTCTGCTTTTAAACCTCCCTCCTTTTTTTTTCAAACCTCTTTTAGTTTGTTTTTATATTATTATTTCAGTGATAGTCATGCATCTGTCAGTGTGACTTGGTACACATTGCACGATATTTCTTAAAGCAGTAAAGTGATCAGTTCAATAACGGACAGCCCAGACACTGACAGAGCACTGGAGAAATGCTCCTTCAGATTTAAGGTTAAGACTTCATTCAATTTTTTTCATTGTGTTCACTTTGAATGTATGCAATAATTATTAAGTTAAATATTATGGTTCAATGGACCCTTTTAGAAAAGATCAGACTTCCCTCATAAGGGGTCATTTTGGTTTTTGAGCAAAAAGAATTTAAATAAGCTTTTATTTTCTTTTTGGTCATTGTTTCAAAAGTTCATGCGAGTGTCTAAGATACTTAAATGTAATATAGGAACTATGACAATAATTTTCTCATCATAAAACTTAACACTGGTCGGGCCACTTAATGTGGTTTAGATTCCAAAATTCTGTGAAGCCACCAAAATTTAGGAAGGAAGCCACAAAGACTAGAAAAAAAATTCAATCTAAAAAATAATTAAAGAGATCATGTAGTTGGCCATTTGTGATCTTGTATAACAAGTGACGAAATGTCATTTTCTTTATCACGGGGACCCGATATTTTTATCTTGACTGAAGCTTAAATAAGAAGTGGGTTTGTTATATAATGGATATTGAGAAGGGTAAATTTCTAGACTGTTGGAAGACATTAAAAATTATTCTTGAGACCTTTAACAAAATTAATAATCATTAACATTTTTATGCATATACTATATGAAGAAAGTTACCTGTTTTACTAACAGAATTTTAAGAATGCAAAGTAGTTTATGTATTTTGGAGACTTCATATTAGAGACAGGTAAGAATCTCATCTGCCTGGGATGATAAAAGAAGGCTGTGACCAGAAATTTTTGTTGAACTTAAACTCCCTTCCAACCCTCTGACTGAAGTCCACAGTTTATGCTATGTTTAGCATTTAAGATGTTTAAAAGGTAATTTTGTACAAATGCTGAGAAGTTACATTGAGGGTGTGGTAAAACACGTTCAGTTAAAATACAAACACAATTGGTCACCTCCATTGTGAGAAGCAGTCTGTTTGAGACTGTGCTATCAGCTGAGTGAGGCCTTGGTAAATGCCTAAATGACAGAACCATGTCATTTGGGGGAATTAATTATTGGGAAAGGTCACGCATAGTGGGAACTTGTCTTGATTTAATCTGAATTTAATGAAGCACATCTCATCAGCTTAGAAATATTATTATTAGAGGTAACAGTGACGAAAACCAGTTGTTAACCATACAAATTATTATTGGGAATTGGATGTTGGTGGGGATGACAAATACGAAGCAAAAGCGAAGTTTCCTTCCTGAGGCAAGGTGGAGGACTTTGATTTTAGTGAGAGCATTTGCTCAAGCATTGATAGACTATTTTACTGATAGGAGGCAAGAAAGAAAATATAATTGCAGAAATTAAATATCTCTTGCATGAGAAGATATATTTGTCCTATATTATTAACACTATAAATGAGGAAATACATTACTTTTTATAAAATTAATGTTTCATAATGTACCAGGAAAATGAGAGATTACAATTATGAGTTGAAGTATCAAAGAATTATAGGTAAAATTAATCTTACAAATTTAATGAGAAATTCTTTAAAGGGTAAGAGTACATTTAATTACACAAATAACATATATGCTTTATATGAGTTGAAAAATCTTTAGATTTTGTAAAGATGTGTGAATACATATGTAGGACTGAAGTAATATGAGATAGGATAGTCAATAATTCAGAACAGTGAATGACCAAGTATTTTAAACACTTAAAACATCTGGAAGTTGCATATTTTAGATAGAATTTAGCATCAGCAAGTAACCGTGACTAGCATAGGAACTAAAGAAAAACTCAATGAGAAAAGGAATTAGCAAATGTGTACCATTGTTGGAGACCTACTTCAGTGCAACTCTGAAATTCTCCATCCAGCACTGCTTCGTGATACCTCCAACAATAGCGCAGAATGGAGCTGAGTCAAGGTTTTGGTTCTGTTGGCTGGCTGGGGACCACGGACCGGCAAATGATCAGATTAGCAACCGAGGAAGGGGGGCTGAATCCACCCTATTCCTTGAGAGGGAAGTACTGAGAATCTGTTCCAATCTTAGTTCAATCAGAGCAGGAGAGTCAGTAGCAATGCGGATTTTCCCCTGTTGAATCCCTGCAGTGGAGACAGAACCGTGGTCACCCACCAACTACCTGAATGTCCTTCTATAATCTCATGAAAAAATTGAGTTCTTTTTTCCACCCTTCCTCTTGCTAACTTATCGTCCTTTACATATTCTACTGTGCAGTTTTAGAATTATATTTTTGACTCACCTCTGAATCTTTTTCAATTTATTTATATTTCTGTTAAGTAAACAGTGAAGTTCCAAATTGAACAGAGTATTCTAATAAAAATTTATTTGCATTAAATTATAGGACATAGCTTAAAAATCCATCAGTTTTTTAAAAGACCAGTCAAAGTTACATTATGTAATGTTAGAATCATGAATAATTTATTCACCAAGGTTAAAAAAAACGATGTTTTATCTGGGCAAGGACTGTCTGTCCCAACACAGCTCCCTCCGCACCATTTTTCTTTTTTTTTTCTTCTTTTTTTTTTTTGAGACAAAGCTGCAGTTAACATCTCTAAGTATAATGCAGTTACAGTGAAAAACTTCATCTCTTCTTATTTTCTTTGGAAGCAAAGCTTTATTCATCAGACTGCAGTGACCACAGCGATTGCATTTCTGACCTCTAGAATGACTTTAACTTGTCACACTTATTAATAATCTTATGTGTTGTTATAGATTTGATTCATGTAGATCATTATCCCTACCTCTTTTTTCCTAAAATAATATTTGTATATGTCTGTGTTCATGTGTGTGTCTTGTTTTCTGACTCTGAAATGTTTATTATGCCTTAGACAGTTGCCCCAGGGAGATTATGTAAAAAAGCCTGGAGATGGCGACTCTTTTTATAGCGACATCCCTCCTGGAGTCAGCACAAACTCAGCATCTAGTTCTAAGAAGAGGTCTGCTTTTCTGTCGCATTTTCAGATTTCTACCTGTTCCATCACACATTATTCCATTAGTCAGAACATTTCATTATTTTGCAGCAGGTTTGATTACTTCTTCCTTCTTTCTTGAATGTTGAAAAATAGTATCCTTTGTTCTTTGATTACTCTGATTCAAAATGCCATATGCTCAGAACCACTTGTCTAACAAATCAGGCCAGAAATCAAAACAAAACAAAATAAAACAAGTAACATTAAATCTGTATGGAAACCCTGGGGTTTTTCAGTCTTGCTCTTATATGGCTTCAGAAACTGTACGTGGTATTTCACAATATTTTTAAATGGTGAGCTTTATGTCATGTTTGGTAGTCAAAGAAAAAGGTTACTGCCATGCTTCAATATAAGTAGTTGTTAAAATAAATCGGTAATATGAATGCTGTGTTGAATATTTTTAAAATTTTAAATATATTAAAAAGCTAAGCTTGCTGTGAAAAAAAGATTGCTTCTCTGTGAATCATATATTTGAATATTATGATTTTGCCTTTTATGCCTGGAATGATTATTTCTAGACTTTATGACTTAGAGCTTGGTAGCCAAATTAATTTAAGTATATTTAATGTTTGTGAGTCTTATAATATTGTGGGTGGAGTTAAGATATTATTCATATGTCTTAAACTTTGAAGCTATATTGCTCCAGGATCTTAAGGTGTATAACACCACTTAAAATTATATATGCTTTATAATCACTTAATAAAATAAGCTGATAGAAGAAATAAGTAGTTAGAATGTTTTAGGAAATGAGACATTCTTAAAGAAAATGAGACAATCATGGAAGGACACTAAAATATTCCTGTGGAGAGTTTCTTTAGAATTGTCGGTAGGGGTGGAATGTATAGGTGAAACGATTCGTAGCCCCTTGCATTACTTTGGGTATAGTAGTTACTTTGTAGTTTGAAGAAAGGGAATTTGCTAGTTTATTGAAAAGAAAGATCATCTCTTCTGGAGTTCTAAATAGAGTGAATCATCTGTAAAAATTGTGCTCTGAGTTGCACTCTTTATAAACAATCAGGAAAGAGAATAGAAGAAAGTTTCACACAGAGATCTGGGAACTCTACGTGGAACTGTCTTAAGCATGAAGAGGTGTTTTTACTCAATTAACATAGCTTAAAGCAAAAGTAAAAGTACTAGTTTTTGCATGAGGAGTACAGTTCTGTGGAAGGATGTTTAAAAAGTTATTTTTTAAAATTTATTGGAGGTCTTTTGACTAAAAGAATAAGATTTACTTAAATTTTCTCAGCATATAAATTTTTTCTTGTTCAAATATTTAATTCTAAAGTAAATAATGTGGTAAATAAGTGGAGAAATTGATGGATTTCATCAGAATTTCTGTTGTCCTTCCGTAGAAAATAGGCATCATTCTTAATTAGCAAATGATGTTCAAAAAGTTCTAGTCTAAGGAATTAATATATAATAATTGTTCTGAGTTCCATTTATTTTCATTCATTAGTAGAAGGTTCCTTTTAAAATAGAAAATATTATCATTAACTGGAATGATATATGGAAAAGATTTTAAGTACAGTCCTATTTTCTAAAGTTACCCAAGAAGATTTTAAAATATTGATTTGAGTAATTTCCAGATTTTAGCAAAATCTCAATAATGGGTTATGACTTTTAAGCAGTTAAAAATTGTATCAAGTTATGTGACTTCTCCTAAGTATATGTAATTTGTTAAAATACTTTTCTTATGTGGCACAAGGTAGGTGTGGAAGTTTTGCTTCTGTAGACAGTTTATTTAAAGGCGGCAGGACGCAATCAGCAGGAGGGCTAAGTGGTTTACGGGCTTTGTGAGAGTTACTTCCCTGGCAACATCGGATTTGGTTTGGTTATTGGACAATTAACTAACAGTGCTACATCCTGGGGAGACATATATGTGGAGAAAATGCCAATGCTCAGAAAATTTTATTGTTTAAGAAAAACTCAATATTACTTTGATAAAGGTTAGATTACATAGAGCAAATCTTAATGAAATCTCTTACCAGTCCATGTTGTCATAATATTTGAATGGAAACCATTGCTTTACAATTAAGAAACATCTATGGTGGGACCCCATTATAACGTTGCTGTTTGGGTTATATAACCAAAACATGTAGTGAAATTGCTATCTGTAGTTGTGTTCTGGGGAATGTAACTGGCTTGTATTGTATACTAATACTTTTTATTTATAACCTATAATAATGGGGTTCCATTGTATTTGACTTTTCTTAAATTGAATGTTGTGTAATTCTGCCTTCTTCATGAAGACTTTCATGTTCTGTTCATTCTTTCATTTCAGATTTTTCTTTCTTGATTAATTTTATTTAATGCACAGCGATGCTTAGAAATTTTGCTTACTGATTTCTAAACATTCATTTGATTATATTTTTGAACAATATACACATTTTCAATTTCAGGTCAAATGGGCTCTCTCATTCTTGGAGTGAAAGGATTCCAGACACAAAGCATATTTCAGACATCTGTGAAAATGGGCGACCTCGAAGTAACTCTTGGCAAGGTATAGGGTGGCACTCTGAATGCGTCCGTCATCATAACTCAAGTTCTGTATTCTGTGGTCCCTGGTTGTAAAGACATGCTCTTTTCTGGAAGCCTTCTAGCTCTCCTCCCAGCAGACGGGAGGGCCTTTATTATGAGTTCAGTTATTTTTTCTTGGATGGGAGATGATGGGATTCGAAAGCACCAGAGCACCAGACGCATGGAGAAGGCTGCCCTGTGGGTGATGAAGCTGGATGTGAATCATACTCACTGGAAATATCGTGTCATTAAACATATGGAGATTTTTAACTTATATGCAAATCTAGCTATAAACCATCTTTTTTTCAGGTAACCTGGGAGGCAACAGAAAGAAAATCAGAGGCAAAAGATTTAGACCTCGGTCTAATTCAACTGAGTAAGTCCGAACCTCTAGTGGAGAAAGGCATCCCAGGGTCCTGTGCAGTTAGAGTGTGAAGAGTTAATTAACCAGATCATCAAAGAACTGTAAACCATGCCTCTGGCCTTAGTTTTGTCTTTCGATTCTTTTTTTGCTATTTCAAAATTAACCATGGCTTTTCTCTTTTACATAGGCATCTCCGCAACTGTGCCCAAACCAATACTCACTGATAGCCTGGGGTCTCGCCCTTGTGCAGGCTTTTCCTCCAGTAACCTGCCATTGTGGTGTCTTGGTTCCGTTTGAAGGGAATTTTGATAACATTCCTTTCTTCTCATCACCCGGGGGCCAGCCATTGCAGAGGGCTCACCCTTCCTCTCCCCAGTATCCACACAGCCTGGAAGCATCAGGGGCAACCCCAATGTCCAGAATGTAATACTGCTCATGGTGTGAAACCACTGCCCTGAGGCCTCCCGGCTGCGATCTAAGCATTCTCTCAGACTCATGGAATTAGTTCCCTTTTAAATTTTCCTTCTGAGGACATTTAAAAGGCCATTTACCTAAACTTGCTCTTTAACGGAATCATTGTCACTAAATGCAACACTATCCATTTGGACTGATAGCCACTCATTTTTTTTTTTAAACTAGGGATTGGGTCTGAAGTTACACTTAAGTCACTTATAATGAGGTAAACACCATGCACATGTTTTGTTTTTCTCCACCTGATATAAGTACAAGCAAAACTCACCTTCCCCAAACTCTTACCTCTCGTCACGTAATAAAGCACACCCTTGCCATCCTTCTGGACCTTGCCACCAGCTTTTAATTACCAAACCTTTCGGACCCATCTAAAATTTTTTTACTGATATCTGACCACAGTGCTAGTTATTATTCCCAGGATTGCTGTTGCTTCTTTATGCCTAAATATTTTTTAAAAATGTCAATAGCAAGTATTTGTTAACTGCTTGTCAGAAACTTACGTTAGCTTTCCCATCGTATACTCTGTCTTTTTGAGTCCAGGACAATAGCATTGCCCTGAAATTCGGACCTTTCTGCTGATGGTATTTTCTTATAAGTGGCTTATAAAAGTTTATTAGAAGACATTTTAGCATAGAAACAATAGGTAGGTTCAAGTGATACCATTGCATGGTCCAGAATGGCACCATAGAACTCCATCATAAATAACTAATCTGTTAGAGTTTATCTTACACATTCCCAAAGTGCTTGGATGCTTTAGGACTCATTGTGGATAAACTCTTCTTGGAATGTTGTTTGATTTGTTTTGCATGAGGTCACCTGGTAAGAGCTCCTTAGCTTATTATCTCAGTTGCTCAGATAAAACTGCAAAAGGTCCTTCAGAGTGTCCATTTCCTGCTATTTAGTATTCTTAACAGCATTCCCTGTGATGAAGCTTTAAAAACTCCTAAATAAAGAAAAAAAAATCCAATGTTTATATTAAAGCTATGAATTTAGGACCCCAAGAGTACTTGGTATTTAGCAAGATTCATAACAGTATTTTTTAGAGTAATCACTAATTTTTTTAAAAGTTTCTGTAAAATTCCCATTCATATCATATGATAAATATTGTGCTACTAAACAGCCCTTGAGAAATTTTGCCCGTGAGATAATTCAGTAATAATATTTAATAAAATATAGTAATGGAATCATCTTTACGAAAAGGAAATATTAAGGACTCCCTCAGACTTTTCAGACTTTCAGATTTGGGTTACATTTCTCACGTTACCTAAGGGGAGCCAGGTCTGTGAAGCTGACCACTGGTCTCGCATTTCTATACACCTCATTGTATAGGCGCTATGTATTTTTTTTTTCTTAAAAGGAATGCTAATACGTAGCATATCAAGAATTATGTTGACAGTTTTTTTTATACTCTCCATATGTATTAAATAACCCCATTTGCTTCTGATGTAACAACATCGTTTGTGGAACTATACCAGGAACAGAAGGACGATGGACAAACATCTTTTTTTATTTTTTAGACTAATAGGTATTATCAGGTCTATTATTTCAACACTCCTTTTAGCATCTCATCATCCCAAAGGAGGATGAGACATTGGGACACGAATTAAAACATGCACCACAAATGCATAGTCTGCTAACTGACAACATAAAATATCTTTGTTTAATGTATTGTTTTTCCCCAGAAAGCTTTTGCATCTTCCTCACTGTTGTACATGATGTTAAAAAAAAAAGTTTTTGGCTTAGACTCTGTATTATATATTGTGTTTTTACAGGAGGGAGCCCCAAGCACCTGAGCCTGGGCACTCCCTCGCCCAGACAGTCCCATCCCAAGGCATAAGCCCAGGGGGCTCTGACAGCCCCCAGACAGGGAGTCTGGATCACAGGTCAGTCTCCACCTGCCCCTTCATTCTGGGCTGCCACTTAATTTCCCTCCGAGTCCCTGCCTTGGCTGAGAGCAGGGTCGTTTGATCTTTGACCCCCCAATGTCTGCTCACAAGGGGTCCTGGTCCAGCCAGCACCAGCTAATTTTCCTCTGCCTTTCCATCCTGGAGAACGCAAAGAGCTCTCCTATCCTGACTAATGCATTTTTTTATTTTTTTTGCATGTTGCGCTACAAGCCAAGTCAAACCACATAGGCAGGTTTATAGCAGTTTGATAAAATCCCATCACTCCAGCCAGCACTGCTGGGGATATTAGGAAGCCCACTGTTAAGACACTTTCATGGCAGATCCCCAGAAGGAACAACAATTGAGAGTTCCCTTCAGTGACCTCTAGTGAAGTGAACACAGCCTTCTGAGATGCTCCATGAGATGGAGGAAGAGGTCCATCACGTGCAAGTCAAGCCATATGGCTGTATGTTTCATGGAACAGCCATGGTACCAGTCCTTTGAGCTGCTAAGATTGTCAGTGAAAGGAACACATGTCTCCTCGTGGATGTGGCCAACCGCCTGTGGGTGATTCAGTTTGCTGTGTGGCTATGTCTCACCCATAACAACAGCTGCATGGGCTTTTCCTATGGTTTTCCCCGGGCCAGAGCATTCACTAGTCTTCATCTGTGGCTGCACTTGCTTTTTGACTTTTTCTTTTTGTTTGGAGTCTCAGTGGAAACATTTATGCAAGTTTTAATTGGCTATCTCTGTGAAAAACACAAGTCGGCAATGATTGTGGCTAAAGGCAAAACTGCTGCGGGTTGCTCCTGAGTCGGTCGGCACTGTCTCAGCAAACACGGTCTTATAAGCACACAGAGCACCCACCCTTCCCTCGGGGGGACTCCATGGGTTCATTTTGGGGCATACCAGCGTGATAGCCCGAAACAAGGAAAAGGACTATGGGGAAAAATAACCTAATTTGTTTATGTAACTGTGGAAATATAGTCTTGATTTAAATGTATTTACAAACTAAAACTAAATATGGAGGAAAGAAGCAAAATTTAATCACAAATACTATATTTTATAATTTCCCCTGGTTTATTTCTAAATAACTTGAAAAGTTTTATAGAGCTTCGATCTTTTTTGCCTATAGTGTTTCTATAAGTTACTTTTTAAATGAGAAAACTCAGTAAAACCTCCCAATTCTCCCAAGACTGAATTTGTTGAATCTGTATCTGTTTTAGAAGAGCAAATTCTAAGGGGATATACTCTCGCTTGGCTCCTAGGGTAAAAATAAAAGGAAACTCTGAAAAAACCAAAAACCTTGCACTCCGAATTTTAATACCTTTAAGATTGATTTTCCTTTGTGCAGTCATTCTGATGGAGGCTTGGCCAGATCCATCAGGGAAATGCTAACTAAGGTCATTATTATTGGCTGGCAATTGCGCACCTGGTGTTCAGACACTCAGAAGGCAACTTCTGAGGGCCCCTTCGTAGTGGACGCAGGAGCCCTGTAGTCTGGAGTGCACGAAGATGAGGCAGGAACACTGCGGCTGCACCTCAGTTACTAAACCTGGGTTCAAGATCACGGAGGCCTGTCTGGACCACACTAAATGTGCGTTGGGGCTCCAGGATCAGATGGGTGGGACCTTTTCTGCTCCTTACAGAGCCACTTGGAGCACCTTTCTTGTTAATTCCAGCTTGGGATCTGCTGTCAGGAGAAAGACAAAGGCCATGTAAAGTGTTTCCTTTCATGTTGGAATAAGAACTTTGAGAACTTTGCTCCTTTTAATTGTTCCTGGGGGTATAGACCCAAACACCAGGTTGGAATTGTGGCCAGCTCAATGTTCTCAGAAAGCACCACTATCATTTGAAAATCAAGGAGCCAAATGAGAGGTGGCCTGGAAAATGCCACTTTGGAGGTGGGTGAGTGGGATTGCTGACAGAACTATGATTGAAAGGGCACTTCTGTGTCACTTTGGGAAGCCCCTGGGAAGGCTTTCCTAAAATGTGGAATATGTTCCAGAATGCCTTGAGCCTTGTTGTAGCTGCGTGTACCCTCACGTGGTTGTATAGACTGCCTCATACTCACCCAGCACCCATCCTGGTTTATTTGCCATAGTCACGTGCATTTGGAGGGTGAAGAACATCCTTGCTAAGCTTGTGCTGTGTGTTTTCAGATTTTCTATCTTGTTCTGCTTTCTTTGTTCCTTCCATTGCTTTCTGCAGGTATTTAAACCCATGGTTCAAAAGAGACTATAATGTAGCTAAGTGGGTAGAAGATGTGAATAAAAACACTGAAGGACCATACTTTAGGTATTTTACAAATTAATTTTATATCCTTTTCAAACTTTCCCAGCACATACAAATATTGTAGTGTGATTGGCTCTCTATCTTGTATCTCCCAATACAAGTTCCCAGAGGTGGAAAGGGTCCTTGTTTCTTTGCTGCCGTTTGATCTCTGTTTTTGGTTTCACGATCAAGTCTAGTTCCTTTCTGAATGTTTCAAATGAAGCCATTTGAAAGGGTTGCCATTTAGTGCATGTCCCTATCACCATCTTGAGCTGTTTAGTAGCTTCCTCTTCATTTTATGCTGTGTAGTGTTCAATGGGCATGAACCATCCTTCCCACTAATAAAGAAGCACTATTAACCTGAGCAATTTATTTTCTAGAATTTGGTTATCCCATAGTACATTGTTCCTACTTACTCCCTTACAAGTGCATAGTGCATACGAAAACTCAAGGAAAAACATGGAAATTAAATGCAATTGGTGGAATTTTACTTCGAGTAAAACCAGTGAGGCTCGGTAACTTGCACGTTATTGAGAGAATAGTGTCCACAGGAGAGTGTATGAACTGAGTGTAGGTTTCCCTTGTTCGGTGCAACCGTCTGCTCCCAGAGAAGCGCGCTGACAGTTGTTTTGCAGCTTCTCAGCAAAGCTGAGGAACTTTTTATTCCAATGAAAATGTCATGTCTAACACTTCAGACAGAACAACAAGCGGATCTGAAACATGTTCTTGATTCACAAACAAGCGATAGAGTCTCTGTACATTTAAGAAACTAGCGTATTTCACTGCAGCTCTGTGTAACATTAGAAGTCAAAAAGAGAATTTCCGAGAGCTTAACGGCATTTTTTTCACTCTTTATAATATTAGAGTGACTTCGTAGAGATAACTGTCTGCTCTATACCTGACTTCTCTGTGATGGTTAATGTAAAGAAGAAATATAGACTGAACTACTTCCTCTTCTGAACATAACAATAAGCTTTCAGATTATTTATTGCCATGACTTGGGTGAGCATTTAACAGATATCAAAATATATATGTGAATTTAACTCTCAGCACCCATATAAGGTGGGCTTTCTCTTCCTGTGTACCATTTAGTTTAGATGTGTATAGTTTGAGAAAATGGTTAGACTTACCTGCATTTTAATGGACCCATCCATTTGCATATGCCCCGAGGAAAGCATAACTCCTGCCTGCTCACAAAAATTTATCCCGCTTCTGTGCCCCGTCCTGGCCTCCCGCCCTGTCCCTCTGCTTGTACCACTTTTCCACCGAGCCTCATACACATGCACTCACATTCAAACATCCCACCCTCACCCGTAGCTCCCATGATGGCCAACGTCAGGAAGACAGGTAAGATGGTTTTGAACGTTACTTGGAATCTTGGCTCACCTGCAGTCCCATTTCTTCTTTCTGTCTTCCTCAGGCTTGTGGGCAGATTATAATTTGAATCAGTCATGCAACTAAAACAGAAGGACTTTGGTCCTGCATGGACCAGGGCTTTTATACCTAAATGGACTTAGCAATTGTGTAGCAACAACTAATGAAATGGTACCCCGGAAGAGTTGATTCACCTCCCCTGGGTGAGCTGAGTGGTTTTTGTGGCTCCCAGAGAAGAGTTCACATTTTTTCAAACCAGCGCCCAGGTCTGCCCAGAAGCCACATGACTATGCGCAGTTTGGATGGGGAAATGCTTTAGCGCCCCCAGTTGCACGTGCAAAGCTGCAAGGGCAGTTTTAGAGGGTTTCCCAATCTCCTCTCTTTATGAGATTCGGGTTTCTTTGGTGGATAGTCACATTAAGAATTAATTATTGAAGATCCAGATTTGTGTTTAAAGGCTAGATATAATTCAGTGGAGGGTTATAAGTTATCTGTCATTTTGGGGTTTGTTAAGCATTACACTGGTCAGACTTGAAATCAACACAAAATTTCTGTGGAAGTGGTGAATACTTGAGCTCTCCCAGGTCTTGTAACACAGTGATTTTAATGCAACAGGAAGAATTTCATCCTCTCTCTGCCCAAACCAGGCCTCACTTTGGAGGCCCCGAGTGCTTCCGCAGCTTGGCTATCCTCTTAGCCAACACCATGCTTAAGCTCAGGTCTGCTGCATCTGCCACCAGGTCACTCGGGATTATCTCTCCTGTCAGAACTGCCAATGAGTGCCAAGGTCACTTTACTAATCACCCTGTGGGGACTTTGTGAAGGCAGGACACTGGTCCAAAATACAGCCCAGCATTGTAAAGTATAGTGTCCACATCACTACGAAGAGCAAAGAAAACCCCCAAAGACTGAGGGACCAGAGTGCCTCAGATGTGCTCCTTTCCCCAGTGCTCAAGTGACATGACGGTGGTTTCTCAAATTGTGGGTGCATATGCAGGAGATTAGGAAGGAGCAGGTGAGGTCAGGGCAAGAGAATTGTCTTCACACAACCAGATCCCGGAGGTAGTTCCCTTGGTGACAGTGCTTTACAAGTTTGGAGGCATCCTTACTCTGGGGTATTATCCAGTTGGTTACTCAGTTTATCAATGGGTTTTGAGTCCACTTCCATGACCTTATGGAACATGCTGTAACTCTGAAAATGTTAATAACTCGTGTTGAGTGCAGACCACGTATCTTTATTTCTCACAACATCATGAGAGGTAGGCATTCTTATTCCCTTTCTGCGGATGCAGGAAACTGAGGCACAAAGAGTAGCTCAAGGTAGCACAGCTAGCAAGGGTCCAGACCGGAATTACGAGCCTGGCTCCAAAAGCCTCCAAAGGCTGTCCCCTTTCCATTTTGCTGCAAGGACCTAAAAGAGCAGGGTGGACAGGGGCTATTTACATTCTATCCTAGGACATTTTATAAATCCTTCAGGATTAGGCTACTATAAAATTTGCATAGGAACACAGTCAAGAGGTGGACCTGAGTTCCTTGGGTTTGACTGGCCTGGTATTAGCCTGTTGTCCGGAGGCAGGAGGGAACTGAGGTTGGCCTGGCAGGCATATGTACTCAAGGCAGGCTAGGAGGGCTGGTGTAGAGACACCACAGTCCATGGCACACAGACATGCACTGTATGATTCTAAATGGCACCCACCATGGTTATGATGGTTTTCAAAAACACAGGATGATCTGGTTAGCGTTTGTCCAAAACTTAACAAGTGAAATGAGCTGGGCTGGTGCCTCAGTTTCAGGGAAAACAATTGGAACCACCAGGCAAATAGCCAGGGTGAGAACGCAGCCTAGAGGTGGTTTTAAAGAAATATCTTAGACTTTCGTGAAAAATGTTACATTTGTTTTTGTTTTCTCTAAACTAATTATAATTGACCCTGCCTTATTCTCTGCTCTTATTCTGATTCCTGCTCTGGTGCTCTCCATCCCCCCCAAGAAAATCCCCTTTATGCTGTGGCAATGCACCACTCCCCCCACCCTCACTCCATGGCCCCAGGCCCCCCCCCACGGAGCTAAAACTGCCCTGCTTGGCCTCTCTTCCTTTCAGGGTCCAAGTGTCGGTTAACTAGTGCATCTCTGTGAGCAGTAGTAAAAGTGCAATTTCTTTGGCGTTCTGGAGAAAACCCCTTTTGTTTTAAGTCATTATTAGCTTGGACCATGGAAAGACATTTGAGGGGAAGACTGGACTCTCAGCCGTCCTCATTGGGATGGCTGTGTATATGTACGAAGCTGGTCACTGCGATCCATGGCCAAGCGGATGGCTGGTGTGACTTTGAAGCTCTAAGCTAATGGCTCATGCTGTGGACACACATACTGCAACAAATCAGACCTGTCTTACATGATGCCCTAATGTCACTGAGAGGTAGTTATTTGTTGGTGTCCTTGACTAGCTCTCTTGAACTTGGATATCTTGTCAGTAGTGCTTAGGCTAAAAATCCAAATTGAGGTTAATGTCCTTTGTTTTAGAAAGATGTACTTGAATATCTAAATAAAAAAGTTTGTCCTCATTCTATACATGCTGAATTTGTTTACTAAAGATCATAGTCATGCTTTGAAAATCATTAATTTCTGAACTAGAAATATATGCTCTAGTTCATTGCCTTAGAGGCTTTGAAGCACTCATATCCTTCGTTCTACCCACCTGCTCCACAGTGGAGTGCGTTAACACCAGAGAGGTCAATCACCTGGAAGATTCCAACAGGTTCACGCTAAACAGTGGCCCTGGACATTTTCCAAAAATAGAGGGAACGTTAGGAATTCTAGATTAAAAGTAGATTGAATCACTCTTGATTCTCACACTTGAGTGAGAATGCTCACTTCCATCTCAGAGTTGGTAGGAAAAGTTATTTTAAAACATTAGCTTGTATTCGAGCCCTGGCTGGAGTAGCTCAGTGGATTGAGCGCGGGCTGCGAACCAAAGCATCGCAGGTTCGATTCCCAGTCAGGGCACATGCCTGGGTTGCAGGCCACAGCCCCCAGCAACCGCACATTGATGTTTCTCTCTCTCTCTCTTTCTCCCTCCCTGCCCTCTCTAAAAATAAATAAATAAAATCTTAAAAAAAAAACAAACATTAGCTTGTATTCAATGTCCATAAAATAGAACCATTTTAAAACTCTGTCAGACTCAGAGCAAAGGATAATATATGGATGGGGACTAAAATTTAAAATGAGGGAGAAAAAAGACACCTTTATGCTGGTGCATGCAGTGTAGGCAGAGATCTCCCCCTGCCCAGTATCGCCCACTCCCAGGGCCCCCTGGCTGAGCCGGGCACTCACAGGATGCAGAGGAGGCACATTCTACCGAGACAGGTACTTCTCTACCATGGCAGGGTAGCCAGATCGGCGGTGTGGGTCATTGCCACCGTGCACCAGGAACTGAGGAGTCGTGGATGTGAAATGGTGGCATTTGTGACAGGGTAGCTGCTGCCGAGTCATTGCATCTGTTTTCCATTGTGTGGTGGCTCAACACTTTTCACTCAGCTGTTCATTTTTTTCAACTTTAAAGACAAGATGGCAAATATGGGCTTTTGCAGTGTGCTCAGTTTAGTCACAGATATTACCACTGCACATGCAACATGATACGTCAGGAGCTTACAGGGAGCTTTCATATGGAGTAACTCCATGATGAAGAGAACATGTTATCTGAATAGGAAGGGGTCTTGTCATATTGTGTTTGTTTTAGTTTAGTAAAATTCCAAAGTATAGCCCCCTTGTTGGCATACCGAGTGTACCCTACGTGAGTTATCAAGATCACTTCTATGGCCTAGAATCCCCCCCTGTGCAGACATGCAGACTGGAGGGACTAATCAGACCATTTCTGTACATTCTCATCAGACTCTCTGTTTGGCTGGAACTCTCTGCACTCCTTCCTGCTTGCATGTTTACTAATTTATTATTAAAATCTCCGTACTTTGTTCTTTCACAACTAACACACTGGCCTCCGAATGCATGACTTTTGTGTGAACTGATGTGGAACTTAGCAAACTAATAATTGTAGCAATTGTATTTTGGGACCTTAACAATATAATTGGAATAAGTGTGCTAAAAATAGTTTTAACAGTAAGTGGTAAAAATAAGGCAGAATATTGAGATGTTGTATACTTCATTTACTATTATGAGCTTTTAGAATAATATTATCCCTTCTCCACTACAGCTTTCTATTCCATAGGAAACTTCATTCTTGGCTTTCTAGTTGAAAGTATGATTCTGTGTACTAACATCCAAACAATCCATTGCAGTTATGAAATTAGGAAGATAAAATTCCAGCATTCCAGTGTTGTGAATGACAGATTATCTCCCAGTAGCTAACCCTGTGCAGTAGTGGCCTATGAAAGTAGAAATCAGAGGGTTTGTTCTGAACCCACTTTTCAGTTATTTGCAAAAGACATTATGCCATCACGTAATATTTATCCTGTGTGTTCTCATCGTCTCAGGACTCTATCTCCTGCCAAGTCTCCTTCTTCATCAACCGGGTCTATTGCCTCCAGCAGAAAGTACCCTTACCCCATGCCTCCCCTTCCCGACGAGGAGAAGAAAGTGAACCGACAGAGCGCCAGGGTACGTGAAAACTTCTTCCCGATGCCGATGTCCTCCGTCGTTATCGTTCATCTTTGAGTTCATATTTTTAAGAGTTCTTTTTCCTTCTTTGTTCATAAGCAAAAGAAAAAATTGTTTGAAAAATAGAGGATTCTTGGGGCTTTGGGGCTAGATTTATATTTGCAAATGAGTTTAATCACTGCATTGATAAGTGCTAGAAATATTTGGTATATATTAATGATTTATTGTCATATATTTATATCTTTTATTCTTCAGTGTAACTAGTATATTACAACTTGGAATAGACAAAAACAGAATGTCTTTTGCTTTATCAGTTTTTCAATATACCTGGAAATGCCAGAGATTAAACTAGCCTCATTTCCATGCCCTGTTTGTTTACTCAGGCCTTTCACTGGCTAATAATAACCAATTGGATTTTAGAAGCAGGAACCCAGGACAGAAAACAAGATCAGTGTCTTGGAAATGGGGGTAGAGTTTGGCAATAAGGAAAGAGGGCTTTGAAATTTGTAATATTTTTTTTAGAGTATGGTAAAGGATATGGTGAAATTTAACCATTTGTATTTTAAAAAAAGCCACAGTTAACACTATATATTGAGTTGATTATTTTTATAAAAATATGATTCACCAGAAATTTCATTTAAGTACTAAGTCCTCTTTTACATCTTAATCACAATTCTAACCAGTCTCAGGTTCCCAGAACAGACCCATTATGTGAAATGTGAGATGCAGTGGAGTTTGGAGAGGCAGGCCAGCTCTCAGAGGCTTAAGTGAAAAATGTAATTGAAGAATAATTACCGTAATTGATGTCCAGGCTCTCTTATGATCAGTTATATTATAATGTTGATATTCTCATAAATAATGTTTGCAAAAAAAGTAATATAAAACAAATCTTTAGAAGCCTGGGCAGCTTTCTCTGCTTGTGGGTCATAGGTCACCTAGGCCTTTTGGCTTTGAAAGATATTTCAAAGCATCTTTGATCCTGAACGTAAATTATGGGGTTCAAGGTAAACATGAATCATTCAAATTTTAATGCCCTCAACTCAAAGTCAGTAAGAAAGCACATTAAGAGCTGATTATGTCACTGTCATAAAAAAGACTTTACAATCAGTGATGCTTTGTTAATCATACAAAAATTATCTTCATATGTTAATATGGGAAATGGTAAAAGGTGGAAAGGAAGAAGGTAACTCAGATTCCCAGCATCCAGCTTTCAGGGCCTGAAAAAAAGACTTGTTAACAGGCATTCAGTTTTTCCTGATGTATTTACGGTGACGAAATCCAAAGGGACCTCACGCCTTCCATCCCCAGGGAATCGCCAAAGTATAATACTCCACTCTTTCCCCTGACAAATTGTCCACATCGCTGCTTTTGCTCTTTCTACTTGGCGACAGTCTCTCAGCTGTTGCCATGCCAGGGTACAGGTTATTAATGAAAATGACAGAAGAAATGCTTGGCTGTGGCCCCCCTTCCCTGGGCTGAGTGGGGCAGTTGTGCAGAAGACCTGGTTCGTTCCGTCCACAGTGGAGCAGCCACAGGCGCGTGTAGCGGCGTCCTGCAGAGTAGACGATCCCTGTCTCTAGGCTGTCTGTGTGGGCTGTGGAGAATCGAACTAGCAGATCTTTCTATCAGCACCCCCTCTGTTACAGCTGTCCAGCCATGGGCAAGGTCATGCATTGTTCTAAAGGTGATAGGTTGGCAGCTCTCAGCTTCTGTTACCTCACAGGGATAATTGAGAGCTTCAGGTTATCCCAATGTCGTTACTTTGTGCCTCTCTTCATTCTGCAAGCTGTTGTTTATTTTTTAACCTCCACAACCACTTGTGAGGGAACTGGGCTCACTGATGTCTGCACCCTTTACTACACCATACCATTGTCTGAGCATCACTTAGAACTTCCTTGCCTCAAACACCCTGGGAGTCATTCATTTTCTCTTGTCACCACCAACAGGTATTAACCCCCACACACTGGTCCTCACAGCTGAGAGACTTGGTTTCGAAAGCAGGGGATGGCTGTCTTTTCAATGACCTATGGTAGATGACATGGGCAGGTGGGTGTACCACAATCCTGTGGGGTAGCCCCCATGGGCATCAGACCGAGATTTCCATGGAGATACAAAAGAACATATTAAGGGAACCTAAATAGAAATATCCACTTAGTCCTTTTCCTATTTCTTCTTTTTCTTCCCCAGAAACTCACTAGTTACATAACGACAACATGCCCCAGCCAGATTTCCAGTAAAAATGGAAATTGGTTGCAACTTAAGTCACACTTAGTCTTACTTAGGCTTTCTTTGTTCATGTTTATAATAATTAAACCCAAATCATATTGTCTGGAAACATTTGATCAGCTTGATCTATTTTTAAATCAGCCTGCCTTCTCTGGCGCACTGAGTTGCGTTCATATTTAATCTAGCCAAAGTTGTTCCCAGCCCATTAAGGCAATTACTGAACATCTCAGAAGTTAGATATAAGCCAGGGCTAACATAAAGAACTGGCGGCAGGGGCAAGGAGAGGGAGGAGGAGAGGGAATTAAGGAAATGACATCCTGCCCTGGATGTATCATTGTACTCTGATATGTCAGCTCCCAAGAGAGGACAGTTTTCTTGGAGGCAGCGATGGAATCGGAGGATATATAACCTGGTCATAGGCCCAGGGCAGTGATTTTTTAGTGGGTGATGGTGGTATTGATAAAATTATACTTTCCTGAGATCAGTACTTCTCAGTGTTGGCTGTACAGAGGGTTGTTTGAAGGGTGTTTAAAATACACTGATGCCTCAGTCGCACTCAGAGAGACTTTGATTTGGCACTGCCTCGGCAGTGTCCCCCAATCACTGGGTGGGTGGGTGGGTTGAGAATCCCTGCTCTAACTGCTCTATCAGAGTCCTGGGGAAAGAAGGGAATAATTTATTTTTTTTTAAGAATTTATTTTTTATTTTTAAAGAAAGGGGAAGGGAGGGAGAAAGAGAGAGAGAGAAACATTGATGTGAGAGAGAAACATCCATCAGTTGCCTCCTGCATATGCCCCCAATCGAGGACCTGGCCCAAGACCCAAGCATGTGCCCTGACCGGGAATCGAACCGGCAAGCTTTCGCTTCACAGGACAATGCCCAACCCACTGAGCCACACCAATCAGGTCAAGAACAGTGCAGTTAAAAAAAATAATATTTTAAATTATTCATTTGAAACACAGTATTCAATTTTTGCAAAACTTTGAGTTACATTAAATGAGGATGTGAAGGTTTTTTGTATTAAAAGATGACAGTTGTTAAGAAGGTTGCAACATAGGTTTAGAGGTAAGAGAGTTAAAAATTAGTGTTTATTTTGCCCATTTATTAAATGTCTTAAACTAGACATAGAGTGCACAGCCACTGTCACATAAGTATGGATGTAATCACCACATCTCTTTTGCCCTCATAGCTCTTAATACAACTGCTTCCTGCTTTCACAATGTGTGATCTGCTCTTCTCTGTTGTGCAGCTATGGGAGACATCCATTTAAGACCAACTGTTTACATGTGACACATCGAAACTGTTTACTTCAACTTTTATAGAAACCCAGCCTCACGGAGTCACTGCAAATCTATCTGCTCTTCAGACGATACGAACACCCTCTGAGATGCCACACTCGAGGAGAAGCCCAGTCTCACATCTGGATACTGTTTTCTTTCTGTCATTGGCTTAAGATTGAACAACTTTGAAAAGAGCTAGTGAACTGTTACACTATCCTATGGCACAGTAAGGTATCGGTATGTTAATGGATAATTCGCATGACAGATACACGTAGAAATATCACTAAAATTAACTCACATGACCCAAATGTAGCAAGTTTTCTAAGGGACAATAGTGGATTCAGAACTTGACATTCTGAAGCACATCCTCATTGTAGACAGTAATGCTGTGTGCATGAAGCTTCTGTTTATTGTTTTCCACATTTATGGAGACAGCATCCCGCGATAGACACTAGCATGCAGGGCTAAGGCATATAGGATTCTCCTGCAGGACTTTAAAGCTTTGAGAGGCCTCTAACCCATATGCTAAATTTAAACATGTATTTTTTATTTCTGCTTTTTTTTTACTTTTCATATTTATATCAGCATACAAGGACAATTGTACATATGTAAACATTTTTAAAATAAAAAAAGCAGCTGTTACTTACAGTGTACTTTGCCAAATGCCTAAAAACAATCAGTCACAGTCACAGTCATGTCACTGTTGTCCACGAGATGGTCTTTGAAGAGTGTGAGCAGCTAATGTGAATTTGGTAGTCAGTGCTGTAAATGTGTCTCCATAATTGGTATTTGTCCAAAACGTGTGACATCCCTTTATACTGTGCACAGTCCGGTGGCAATTTTATTGAGCAATTAATTGACCAGGAGATCACATGCCCAGCAAACTTGTGGCCCCCGTAGCTTGTGGGGGTAGGAATCCTGTGGTGCTGCCATCCGTCTGCAGGCCCTCCACCGCCCGTGGCTGCTCCTGGGAGTCCTCCAGCCTGTCCACTTGGCTTCTGGGGCTACAGTGGCTGCCTGTGCAGCTGTTATTTTCAGCACAAGAGCACATCTGCTGGTCTCACTCCAGAGGCTGTGAGTCCCACAGCAGTCACTCCCACTGAGATTAAGCAAGTTCATCTAGAATAGATGAGACCACAGGCTGCAGATGCATTAGTGGCCCCCAATTTGCCAATACTGTAACCCTTTGTAGCATAAAGTTATGTTCTTTAATAAAACCGGTAGCCACCCTTATCTGTGAAATGAATAACTTGTTTCAATAGAAACAACTTTCACACTGTTCACCGAGGATATTTATCCTTAGTGGATGCTTGAGTCCCAACCGGTCATTCTGCACTGACTTGGAAGCGAGATGAGGGAAGGTTCCACCAGCTGGGCGGGGAAGCCTCAACAGGCCACAGAGGGTTGAAAGAAATCTAAAGCCACAAGTGTGCAGCCACTGCGAAGTTACCCAAACAGCTGGCCGGGAGAGACGTTTTGAACTCCAAATTTTTTTAATCCATAGAAAACTCAGAAATCGCTGTGAAAGCCCCTTCTTTAAAACCTGAGTTTGATGGCCATCATGGTGCAGCTCTGTCATTCTGAAAGAAAACTTTCCTAAGGAGACTCCCCAGGTGAGCTCAGAAATTGGTGGGATCCACCAGATGCTTGGATGTGAAGAGTACTTCTGAATTTCTTCATTTCCTCTCCTCCTTGAGAGGAATGGAATCCACAGACAAGGCTGCAGAACCCTCTCCCAGTAGCATTCATGGACAAAGTCCATTTCACTTCCACCCGTAACCTCCCAGGACGGCCAGACTCGCTGCATTTCTGTCTCCCCGTGCGTCTCTCTTCTGAAAGTCTCCGAGGACATTTGTACATCAGTTTGATCATCCAGATTATTGAAGTATAAACAGCATTTTTATGACAAGAAGGGATGTAACTCTTGAGACTACAAAAACGAAACAATCCATCCAACTAAGGTCTGGGTGAGTGTTGGTGACACAGCCACCTAGGGCAAGCTGAGGACAGGAGGGCAGATGGGTGTAAAGGTACAGCAGGTAAAGTGACTTTGACCAAGGTCACCTTAATGTGCACTGAGTGTTTTCTGGTGTTGAGTGTATAAAATGCTAATGCTGTAAGGTTTATTTTGACTACAAGAGAGTTTATAGATTTGAAAGTGAGGTACCTGGTGTATATACGCTCCCCAGTTATATCCACACCAACCCTCGTCTGAAAGAGCCCACACGCAGTGGATAGCTACATGATCACCAGACCTCACTCCCCCTTTCCTCACCTTCTCAGTTATTTTACATGAAAATTATTATTTGAAGTGAAAGTCATCATTATGTACCTTTTGGGTGATGTAGTCATCTTCCTTGGTAATAACTTTCATGTGGAACTGAATGAAAGTGTTTTGTTTTATTTGCAGAGAGATTATGATTTTATAGGAACTTTAATGTTGTATTGTCAGTATTCACTGTATCTAGGAATGTTTAAACATTCTTACAGCCACTTGCAAAGTTCGTTGGCAAGGTTATCATCTTAGTGGGTAATTGCAAGAAGCACGTGTTGGTGTTCCGGATGTACTCAGTGTAAATACTTAGGACTTTTCACCACAGAGGCAGGGAGAAGGGCCCATGACACCAAACACAAGCACAACATCACTGTTACTTTTCAGAATAGCTGCTCTGGAGAGGGACTTGGAGGCCACATGGCTGTTTGTGTCATGCCACGGATGCTCATGTCCCCCAGTCCACCAGAGGGACTGTCGTGCTGCGCAGAGAAGGGCGGTGACCTGGCCTTCCTGTCCCATTGTATGCCTTTTTCCTCTCCTTCCGAGGTTTTGTGCGTGGGTGAGACTTCGGATTGACAACCCTGCTGCCCGAGACGTTCCATTCGACCCGTAGTCATGACGGTGTAGTACAATTTAACTTAAAGAAACACTTAATAATAAAATAAATCATAACCCAGTGAGTTTTAGCCTAAGGACACAAAGCTGCTAATGAAAATGAGGTCTTCATTTACCACATAACAGATGAAAGGGGGAAAATCACGTGATGATATCCACAGATGAAGGAAAAAACCTAAATAAAGGTAAAAATAAGTAAGGAAACACAAAAGAAACATTTACATCTCTCCTAAGAGTGACACCAGGGGAGGGGAGGGGAACGGGGAGCCCTGCAGGAACTGAGGGTCACACTGTCCGGTCTCTGTAGGCGCTCGGCCACTCTCCCTCCAGACAGGAAGTGGCGCCAGCCCCTGGCGTCTCCCAGCTCTGCCGGGACCCCAGCCCCGTTCTGCAATCTGGACCAGAACAAACTCCAACAGTGCAGCATAACGAGGGCTTTCAGTGTGCTGCAGTGCTGTTTTTTTTTTTTTTTTAAGGAAATATTTCTTTAAAAAGAAAGTTGACTAAGTAAATGTAAGCTCAAAATGACAAATGTATTTTGATGCAGGTGCTTCTTAAGTGATAAAAGCTTCTCTCACTTTCCCTTTGCTTTAAAAAAAGGCTTTTAAAATTGGGTTTATACATAAGGTCAGTCCAGTATAGATTTCTGAACATAAGATTGATAAGATTTCTAAAATAAGTTGCTGAAAATACAGAATTAGGCATTTTGTGCATTTCCATAGAAAGAAGCAACCTTTCCCTCCCTCTCTTCTTCCCTCTCCCTCTCTCACTGATTCCGTTGCAGATTTGCAAAATTTAATCCAGTCCATGGTCAAATATCTTGGGGCTACTTCTTATCTTTGTAGATTTTTTTTATAAAAGCAAACTAATTTTATATGAACAACCTAACTGGAGAGAAGGGTAGGTGAACATGTACTGTAACCACAGAGGAACATTCTATGTCAAATTTTAAAACATAATGGCAGAATAAGCTAAAATAAGCTTTTTTCTCCCCTGAAAGAGCTATCTGAAAGGAAAACAATGTTTACTGTGACATGTTCACTTGACTCTTTACAATAGCAGACCTACTACTTGAACGCTTGTCTCATCCAGTCTTTTTTTTTTTTTTAAGATTTATTTTCAGAGAGAGAAAGGAGGGAGAAAAAGAGAGAGAGAGAGAGAGAGAAACATCAATGTGCGGTTGCTGGGGGCCGTGGCCTGCAACCCAGGCATGTGCCCTGACAGGGAATGAACCTGCAATGCTTTGGTTTGTAGCCTGCACTCAATCCACTGAGCTATACCAGCCAGGGCTCGAATTTTGTTTTTTATACTTTTGTTATCTATAGTTCCCGATGAGCCAGAGGAAATACGGCATTGCCATTCACTTCTTTCAGTGTTTCAAAATCAGGTTTATTCATTTATTTATTTCATCTATTCTTCATTTTTTGCTGTGATATAGTTCTATTTTAACTTACATATTTAGTGCTTTAAATATATCCTTGTGTTATTCAACATAATAATAAATCTTAACCTAAAGAGAAGACTATTTTACTTTACTTCATCTGACTTGAAGGAGAGGGAAGTTTGTGGAAGGCTAGGGAGCGGCGTGCAGAGGGGGCAGGAGAATGGAGCGCAGCACTGAGAGCAGGGGTGCAGGAGGGAAGGGTGAGGAGACGGCTGGGCCGGGCCTGAGCAGGGATCCCCTGTGGGCCGTGCGGGGGCCGACCCGGCAGCGCACGTTAACGTTATTGCTGTCCTGCCGCTGGTAAGTCAGCATGAACTTTGCATCAAATGCTCCGACTCCCATTTGCAGCACAATGTCTACTTTTTATGCTCCTAATGATCTTCCTCCTTTCACTTTTATGTTTTCCTCTAAATCTGCCACCCACATGCTTTTTTTTCTTAAATGGAGTCAAGATGAATTTCTCATTCTCATTATTTAGTAGCTTAAAATATATAAGCAGCACATATTTATATGGAATAGAACTTTACTCGAGGCTCAGATTTTTTTTTTTTCCCCCTCTGAAATATTTTCTGAGTTGGTAAGACTACTCTGATTTTGGATGCAACTTTTTTCTGGCGTGGGGTGAGCTAAGGACTTTGATAAAACAGCTTCCCTGTTTATTGCACTGACAGGTGGCCAGCTTGCTCTTGTGAAAATGGGCTGAAAGGCAGCAGCCTACCCTGCTGTGTGTGTGTGTGTGGGTGGGGGGGTGAGTGGAACAGCCACACCTGCTGGGAAACGTTGGCGCATGCTCATAGCATATGCTCTGTGGTCCGGTGCTTTTAATTGCAAGAGGAACTTTTCCATCACACCTGCAGGTGCAGAGCAAACAAAAATCCAACGAGACTTTAGATATCAGGGGATAATATTTCTGGTCACATTTTATTTATCACTTTGTCAGAGTCCCCAGAATGGAGCATCCTTTGGTTCAGCTTCCAAGTAGAAAAACAACATTCAAAAACAAACAAAAACCTGCTTAGTACTTTTCTCCCTTATATCCAGAGCCTGACAAACAGTAAGCATCCTCGCTCTGGGGTCTGAGATTCTCCCAGACCCTTCCTGCTTCCGAAGTAGCTCCCCCTTCAGTAGCTGTCAGCCTTTTCCTCCTGACTGGGAACTTTCACTGTCACGGAGGTAAGTCCCCCCTTTTTTTCTTCTTTTTTTGCCTGTGTTGGCCACTTGGGAGAACCACAGGGACACTAAAAAGTGGGGAGAGGCACCTGTAGTCTTTTCCCCTGGGCACCAGGGCATGGATCGCACTGTTTCGGGATGTAGGGGAGATAAGCAGCAGCCAGCCTTGGGGTCCTGGGGTATTTAGTCCTGGCAAAGGAGCAGAACGGAGAGCCACAGAGCTCTGAAGCTAACGGTACAGACAGGCACAGGATGGCCACTTGGGGTGAGACAGGGAGAGAGGTGCCGAGTGCCTGCGACTGACCTGCATGGTTTGCAGTTTTACTGAGTGTTGGCTTCACAAATACTTCACGGTCCCGTCCATGATGGGCCAGTCACTGCTGCCTGTCACTGAGCCTGCATTGTACTGGGAGGTGCTTCTAGGCTGGCAAGGTTTTACCCAAGGGCATTGTCATTTCATGTTTGTAGGAATCCTTGCAATCAGGGAAAATGTGTTTCTTTTTTCTTTTTTAGCAAAAAGGCATACAATGAGACTAGCAATCTTGTTAAGATAATGCATTTAAAAAATCAAACATTTTCAGTTTATGAAGAAAAGGACATTTTCCTCTCAAGTTACACACACACACACACCTAACATTAATCTACATTTGCTGTAGGGCCTAGCCTATTTGTACTTTCAGATGTGGGTTTGCTTTTGTGGTCAAGCTCTAAAATAATGAAAATCTTTAAGCCCACAAATCTTTAAACACAGAGGTGCTAAGTTATACCAGGTAACAATACAGAAAGTGCTGACATGAATATATTTATTAACAATGCAAGAGTTCTGCTAAATTACATGTCTATCACTGCCTAATTAGAAACCCCCCTTTTCTTTTCTAATCCAGCACAAAAATCAAACTGTGACTCCACAGTCTTTTTAGTGGGTAAAATGATCCAATATCTTTGTTTTATATGGAAAACTTTTATCTTTTACACTAACTGCAAAAGTACTTAATGGTAGAGGTTAATTCAGGATAACAAAGCATGCACTCCTAACTTGCTGGGAGAGACCTGCCCCTATAGCACCCCCTACAGTCAACTTCTGTTAGAAACTGGACCTTCTCCCTAAACACAGCAGTTTATGCGTTAGCCAGTGTAGGTCTGTGGCAGTGCCTTCCACGTCCCATCTTCCAGGGGTGACAGCCCACCCACAGACAGTGGCAGTACTTTGTGGGGAAGCGTCCGCAGCAGCTTGGCCTCACTTTTGGTAACCAGGTCATCAGCGTGCATGTCTTAGACTGGCTTCGTCTGCACATTCTGTCCTCCCTGCCTCTCCGCACTTCGGGTTCTTAAGCTATTTTAAAAATAACTGGGTTTTGGCAAACACCAACTGAAATGTGTATGGCAACTGCTTTCGTGAGCAAGTGTGATTTGTTTTATGGCTGTTCAAGTTATCAAGTTCATATATTGTAGGTTATCAAAAATCTTGCTGTTTTTAAAGGTTACTGTAACTTGAGGTTCAAATTTCTGGCACAGTTTTATTAGTATTCACGTCTGAAGCTAATAAGATACCACGGTTTTCTATGTTACTCTCCTTGTACCATCAATAAAGTGACTTTCAATACGAGATCAGTGCATTTTGATGCGCAACTCCCTTTAACCCTCTCTTCCTCCCAGCCACTGCTTGTCAGTCAGCTTTGTGGGAACAACGTTGGGGTTTTTTCTGCTCCACTGTCCAGGAGGAAAGGCTGAATGCTGGATTTCTTGGAAAATTTCCTCAGCTGGGTGGCCGGCAGGGGCCTCTTCTTGCACTTTCTCCGGTCCTCACAAGGACCCGCTTCCCATACCCGGACCTAGAGCCCAAGCTGTGGTGCCTAGTGAGCTCGCCTGTGCTAGACTCAGTCACGGGCCTTGGAAGGTTCAGTTCGAGTTCATGCGTTCATTGTCTAAGTGACTGTTCTGCCTGGCCACTTCATGGTCTCCGGGCGGCCATTCTGCCCACCAGTCTTTGCCCTGGCACTTGCCCCTCCTTCCCTTGCCTTTAGCTCTTAGTCTGCTGAAGAGAAAAGTAGTTGTATGTGAGAAGAATAGAAGTCATTGATAAAGGGCTTGCACATTTATTATGAGTAAAAAAATTTCTGATTACATACAGCTCCATTTCCTGTATTAATAATATTTTAAGGCATATATAATAGTTTATTGAGGTGAACACTGAAATGAACCCACTCAGCTGAGGGAAAGCCAAGTCTGGTGCAGAGACAGCAGAAGTTTTAGCTCACACACCAGCTCATGGACCGACGGCACCACCTGGAATGTCATGCGGAAGTGGGGCCTGGGCTCCACTTTGGCTCAACAGGAGAGATAGCTGTGACTGCTGTGTGTGAGCTATGCCAGTCATCCCCAGGGGAGTGCCAGGCCCCTGGTGGCCACATCCTATGGCAGTGAACCTCTTAAAGCACAAGGCTAAAGCACACATCTGTAGAATTGAATTAAATTTTGAGGTGGGGTGATCTGAGGAACTTAATTCTCTGGATAATGGAAGTATTGAGGTTTGACTTCACAGCTTTACCATGCTTGAAGGAAAACAGACCAAGAAACGGGTGTAAAGAAGTAGGTGAGGTTGCACTGGGAGTCTGGTGAATGAAACACAGAACCCAACATCAGATAGAAATAAGGCAACACGAGATTCACTTGTAATGAAGACTTTGGTGTAATTAAAGGAGGGATGTATACATCAAATCTGCCGACGGGAGGGAAACTCTAACTGCAGGGATGTGCTGAAGACTGGGCTCCAGGCTTTCGGAAAGAAACAGTGAAAGCAGATGTGGAGGAGGTAAGGAGACTTGTTACAAAGTATCAATAATTAAAACTGAATTTGAGTATTTCCAGAGGCATGGTTTTGTAGTACTCTGGCACTTAACCAAAAGCATGTTCAGAACCATGACTGGTGCAGCACACCTTGGGACTTATCAAAGCAGTTATGGCTCATAGCCCTGCAAGGGTCTTCTTCCTTACCACGACAGTCATCCAGAAAATGACCCTTCCCCTCAGCTGTGACTTCCTCAGAGGAGCCTGGTGAGCTTGGAGCACAGAGCAGGCACTGGGACTGAGGGTGTCCCTGCCTCCTGGTCCCCTGGGCCCTTTTTTGGAAAGCCAAGCTTTGTGGCTTCAGATGTTGTCTGGAGTGAACAAACACTCGCCACATATGCAGGGTGGGGCCAAAGCAGGCTTACAGTTGTTCGTATGGAAAATATAGTAATAAATAAATATGAGAATAAATTCTTCCACGTACTCACAACTGTAAGCCTACTTTTGCCCCACCCTCTATGAAGCAGACTGTGCTCCACTGTAACGTACAGCCAGGTAGGGCTACGTGACGTAAATACTGAGTGAGGGTTACATAAATATGTATAAGAGTGAATGTATACTTTTTAGCAGTATTTGAAAAAATAACTAGTGAAATGTGGCTACAGATGCTTAGAAATGTTTTTATTTTCACTGGTTGACCTCAGAATCGTAGCTGTCACATTGTGCCCTAAAGTCAGACAGATATTCTGCTGCTGGCAGGGAGAAAACAGACTAATTTCATTATTTTATCTGTTAAGCTCTCTTGCAAAAACAGCAAATCATGCTAGCTTTAAATGTAAGAAACAGAAACATTATTGGTGTTTATTATAGCAACATAGTTTTCATATTCAGATTTACCCCAGGAGGTTAAGAGTTATCTCCTTTTCAAAGATGGGGGAACTGAGGCTCTGAGATGATCTAAAATGACCAAGCCACATGTATCAGTAGAGGCACAGTCAGCATTAGAATCCAGATGTTACTTAAGAGCTCATGGTTTACAATTTTTCTATAACACAGAAAGTCTTCCAGTATAAATGTAATACTTGCTTATCAGAGAACCTTCTGAAAGCAGCAGGGAGAAAACAAACTCTGGATCCTGCCTCCCAGGGGCAGGCAGTCCTGTTCACGTCTTGGCTCACTCTTTCCAGACCTTCTGCTGTCCTTGTCAGTGTGTGCACATGTGGCATATCAACATGGAAGCATCAGTATTTAAAAAGTTAACATCTGATTTTAAAGGGGGAGCACACATTATACGAAGTCCAGAGGATACTGAAATGCATAAAGGAAACAGAATCACCTGGAATTGTATTAGTCAAAATAATCATAGTTAATCAAAATTTTCATATAGTCCCTTAGTCTTTTTCTATTAACTTTCTTTTTTACATAGTTAAGCTCATAAGGTACAAGGTTTTTAAGTATGGTTAACAAAGGTCTATGTGGATAACAAGATCTTGGTGACAGTATTTGCCACTCAGATTATTCAATAGGTTTTCAAAAGGCAGAAAACAGTCATTCACAGTCCTGTCCACTCACACAGCCATGAGAACATCTGTCAGCCTTATAGCCTGCGCTAAGTGTCCATGAAGGTAAACCCTGGCCTGGATCACCACGGTCTTTTTCGCATCCAAGTAGGTCTAACCATTTTACATGATAAGAATGCTCCAGACATCAAGCTTTCAATACCATGCAAAAGCCCTTCTAGGAGAGGAATGACCACGGCTGTGGTCTGGCGAAAAGGCTCTAGTGTCCTACAATGGAAAATCTGTAATGTGCCTTCAACACTGCATACCTGCAATTACATAAAACAGGTTTAGCAAGAAAATAAAAGCATGTGACAGTGGCTCGAGGAAATTCTAAATGGTTTAACAGAACTGATCTTAATAAAATTCCAGACTTTATTATCTAAGCTGAAAACAAAAACTACAGAGGTACATAAAGTAATACACCTTCACAGCAACTGGTAAGGACAAGTGGCGAGGCCAGTTCCCATGCGTTCCTGCAGGCACGGGGCGAGCGAGAGCCAGGACTCCCTGGGAATGTTGGTCACGTGTCCGCACCTCCTCTCGGGTTAAATGCTCATGACACACTGAATGAACTGGAAGAGAGGAGTGTCAGCATTACACCGCAGATCTCGGCACACCCTGCGTTACTTTTAGGCAGCTTCCATTTTTGTATGCTAATTTCAAGTATATTTAAAAAAAATCCTTGATAAAAGAAGGGTAAATGCCATATGGAAAGGGTCTTTTGGGGTTCCTCACATTAAAGCTTACAGGGAGCAGCAGATCTTACTCCAATGGAGGATGAAGAATTGTTTAAATTCCACATAATATCTAAGACTCTAGAAATGGGCATGATCAAAGGAACCTACTCACAAACAGAAATAACAGCTGAGTTCATGTTTGTGTCACATGGAGGCTTCCACACTACACAGGATTACTCCATCACTCTAACGAAGCTCCTTTAATTAGTCAATTCCTTTACAATCTACTTAACTAATTCAATCACAGCATGCAAGTGTGCATGCGCACAGAAGCAGAGTATCAGACCCTTCTGCAATTCAGAAACCCAGTTTAGAAGCATCAGTATGTGCTGTGAAATACTTCCTTGCTTCACCACTAAACGCACAGCAATAGACTGCGTTTTCTTATCGATTTTCTTTTTCACTATTCTAGCACCAGGGAGGACTTGCTAGTAACCCTTGCAGCATTCCCACAAGCCCTAGCCCATCTGTCCCTATTTCAGCGATGAGGAAACTAAGGGTCATGATGTTTAGGTTTCTCTTCAGTCGCCCCTTCTGAGGCCACAGCCTGTGCACTTTCCACTCCACAGGCTGCTCCTACATCTTTGGAAACAGTGACGAAACTGTCACCTGAGAAGCTGCACACTAAAGGGTACACGCCTTTAGGCAGGAAAAGTAAACACATCTACACCCGAGCCTTTTAAAAGTGTATTTATCACTTCAGCAGCTGCTCAGCCGAATACACATGCATCTTTGTTTTTTGTAATGGAGAAACATTTAGTATATTCAATTATCACAGTGATTCTATTCTAAAAGTAATTAAAAAAAAAAAAAAAGCAATGGCTTTGAAGTCAAAACTGCGAAACATGTAAACATCCCCCTAGCTCTGTTAAGTACATCCAGCAAATGCCACTGAAGACGGCCCCTGGTTACGTTCACACCGTGACACGGTCTTAGCCTGCCTTGTTCAGCGTGGCTGTTGTTCAGTAAATGCATTGTTTCAAGTTGTGATTTAAGTTTGTGCCTGATGTCCCCCGTGAAGGACACAGGTGTGTCGAACACAGTTTTCAGCCATTAAAGTCACTGCTCAGTGACCGGGAATAACTCAAAAACAGATACAACATGTGCACGATGTTTTTCAAGGCCACTGCAGACTGAAGTCTCACACCAGCCCAGGGCAGAGGGCACTGTCACTGCTCTCTCTCCCCTCAAACGGTCTTGGAGCAACACAGAAACCTGCCCAAGGGACCAGCTGACGAGCAGGACTATCTGGGCTTTGACTCGGGTCTTTTAATGCAGAGCAAACAGTGGTCTATGTATGGGTACAATGAGTAGCAAATGAAATCTATACGTTTTAATAGTAACTCCTTCTGGTCATTTAAGCCTGCACTCCTCTGCATCTTGAAGATGCTCTAATGGTGGACTTTAAAAGGGGTGCCCATTTGGTGTACATCTTACTCATCTACTCAGTTCTGAATTTACTGAGACTTACATCATCATATGGGAAATTCACAACACCTTGCTGCCCAGAATCCCGTCGCCGGAAGTTGTCTGTAAAAGAATAATTTTGTTTGTTTGTTTTTACATTTTATATGAACTCACAATAGTTAATTGTTTTGGCTTTGGGTTCACAATGCAGTAACATTTAAGTTGTACAACCAGCCAACGTAACCAAAACATCAAAGCAGAGAAGCCAACTATGTGAATACGAATAGAAATAATATACAATGTGCAGAAACTGGCTAATTGTCTTTTTCAAGGTAGAGCTGGAAGAAAATACCTTACGCAAAGTCAGTAAAACCTGTGCAACTTCTGAGGCCATTACTTAATTTTGATGAAGGCACAGAATTTCAAACTTCTTCATATCACATTAGAAGAGAGTGGGTGGAGTCCCTACTATGAAAAATCGGCTGTGACAAAATATTCCACTCATCTGAGCTCTGTCCTATCGGAGAGGATTTTCTTTGATAAGAAAATCTTCCCACTAAATTTTGTTAGGATGAGCAAAAATTATAAAACCTGGTATTAAAAAAGAGTAAACAGAGAGGAATGGAACAGGAAAAGATATGCAAAGGAAAGACAAAGAATAGAGGGCATAGAAACGTATAGCAACTATTGACATCTCATCATTTAAGAAATACACCTGTCACGGATGACCACTATTTTAAATTACCTTCTGTCAGGAAGAAATAGGCAAGAGTGCTACGAATGAGTAATTTCACTCTTCAAATATTTTGAATACTAGGGAGAAATCACAGAATAGTGCTCACACTCTGATCAAAATTAGTTTGTTATGCTTTGGAACATTTTAGTAAAATGTAGTTAGGATTTCTTTAATGACAGATCATGTACAAATCTCAAATTTCTGAAAAAAAAAAAAAAACTATTCTGCTAGATAAGTTTAATAGCAACGTTCATAAAAAGACACTTAAGGGAAAAAAGACTAGGACAATAAAAGTTCAGAAGCACTGAGAATAAAATGTCGTGAAACGTGTGTCTCCGGGCCGGTGGTGACGCCCTCCCGAGGAACAGGCCCACCTGTGAGTGCGCGCAGCTTCACGCAGCAGGAGATGTAGTCATCAAAGGTGATCTTCCCATTGGTGCTGTATCGTTTTGCAATTGAATTCACGGCCTGGGGACTCAACCGAAATCCTGAAAGGAAGAAAAACCATCCGGCCAAAAGTGTTAAAGGGTTACAGAAAGATCATTTGAAATAATCAAGCACAATTTTTTAAGACTGGTGTCCTCCTTTGAATTGTGAACACACACTACTTCTAGAATACAGAAACTGCTTCCAGGTAGCACTGAAGTTTCAGGAATTAAACAAACACGGTTCCTCCCCATACGCACCCATTGCTGTCAGCGCCTTCTGCAGTTCCTGAGGGTCTATTGTCCCACTCCTGTCGCTGTCAAAACTCATGAAGTGTTGCCTCCAGCCATTCAGGACAGACCAGAGTTCCTTAAATTCACTGAAACCCATCGTGCCTGACAGATCTCTCTGCACTGTCATTAAGGATGGCAGCATTTTGGGGGAGCAACATTGTTTAATGATTTAATCAAAGATCAAGGGTAAGGAAATTTAATGTTCTTGCTGCTAAAGAGGTTACGAATGTTACACGTTCTTGTTGGTATGACATAATAAAGACACACTAATGACAGAGTAAACAGGGCACCTAGAGAAAAAGCCCTGAGAACATCTTCTCATTGTGGGGGAAAAGCTAGTCTACGTGATGTGATTACAAGGAAATGACAGGAAGAGCCTCAGGTAGAAAGCACCCTTGTTACTGGGGCTGTAACCCACCTTGTGGGTGCCCCAGGCTAGGCTGCTCACTGTCCAGCCTGGGGTGCTCTTGGCCCTCCACTCTCTCGGCAAGCCCTCCCAGACCCAGGCTTGTCACCTCTGGAAAGGAGGTGGGATGGAAGGCGCTGTGGGGTCAGCCGAGTCCAGCCGCATCCAGCCGAGTCCAGCCGCAGCGCTGTGAAATCCCCCTGCTGGAAGGTCGGGGGGAGGCACACAGAGCGACCACTGCTACAGCAGAAGCTTCCCTGGCCACTCAGGTTCTACGCTGTTCTCCTGGGACACTGCCTTCGGGTCTTGAACCACCACCATTCCACTTACTGAGCTTCCTCCCTCTCTCCAAATTCCATCTTAAGAGTTAATGGTCTGGGAAGAATTTTTTGTCATTAGTCATTGTGTTTACCAGGTATTAATTCTTAGGTGAATTCCTTTAGGGAGGATTTTTATTTTTTTACCAGAAAAAAATACTCAAAGCAGCAATCAAGGTAAAGGATACATCCAGCATTGAAACCATAAGCCGACAAGTCTCCAGGTTAAAAGCTGTTAAATCAAGAAAAGTACATACACATCAATACAATTTTAAAAATTCACTTTACACTAGATACCTTCAAGTTAATTAGGAGTATGTTTTATACACTTTCATGTTTATATGCTACTCAACTTTTGTGGAACTAAATTATATGGAACTTTGAAATAGACATTTTACATTTTGGATTCTTTCTATAACCCAAATTTGATTTTAACAACTTTACAGGAATCTTTTACAAAATGCATTGCATAGTACTGTTACAATATTTTTAGGTGTCATTATGGTTTTGAAGTTGGGGGAAAAGGTGTCTGTATTTTAGAAAAGTATACACTGAAGTTACTTGTAGGCAAAATGACCATTAAGAAATCTGGGATTTGCTTCCAAAGAAAAGGGGCAGGTTCATCGATGAAATAAGAACGACAACACAGTGTAACTATTGAAGCTGAGTGATGGTTACACAGGCGTTCACTGTACGATTATCCACATTCTTGGATGGGCTTAAAGCTTTCTATCATCACATTGTCTTTTAAAAATACTAAATACTTCCTTACCTTCGAAACTGTAACAGAGTGAGTTCACTTCACCATAATAAACTGCATATCACATCCAGCATGGTGAGTAGGAAGGTAGGGTGCTTTGTTGCTACTCCTAATTGACTATAGATTGTTGGTTTGCTAGTTGTCTGATATTTTTCTTGCTTCTCCCTCTAATGTCAGGCACTGAACAGTAACCTCCTACCTCAAATAGCCTGACATCTTCTCATGCACAATAAGCTCCTGTATGAAACTAGACAAATACACTTGCTAGAACTGTGTGTTAAGTAAGAGTGTTCCGGAGTAAGACACAATGAGGTAACTTAGGGGCTCTTTCCTAGCAAGAAACACTTCATAGAAGCAGCAGCATTTAAGCCCAATGTTGAATGACAGAAAGACAGGGGACATTTGGTGACAGTCAAATAGAGCTACAGGCAAACATAAACCAAGAAAAGCGGGAAAGTCAGGGCAGACAAAGGAAGTGGGAAGAAGCAGGCACCTTTCAAGGAGGCTACGTCAGAGGATCTTGAATTCCTGATAAACCATTTAGCTTTTACTTTACAGGCATCATGGAGCTACTCAAGATTTTCAGAGGAGGAGAATGAGAAGTTAGAGCTGTGTTTCAGGGACAACAGAAATCTGGTCTTGTGTGTGTGTGTGTGTATGTGTGTGTGTGTGTGTGTGGATTTAAAAGGGAGGGAATGCAATGGGCAGTGAAGGAAAGTGACCAAACAGAACGTTCACCATTCCGGACAGTTCCAGGAGCTAGAATGCTGATGTCTATTAAGCGCGGGTGAGGAAACTCTTGCTTAATATTTATTACTTGTATTTCCTCCTGAAAAACCTTTTATTAATACTATTTTAAATAACTTCAAAATAATCTTTACTATAATTTTACCTTTACTCTCTTCCTCCAATTCATTTCACTAGAATGCCTGACACCTTCACTTCTGGTAGACACTCACATCACAGACCCAGCAGGAAAGCCGCACCCCCAGCTGTTTCTCTCAAGGGCGCCGGGGGAGCAATACACTCGAGAGGAGAAGAGGAGCTGAATTGTCGTCTCCTAAGCTAGAGCAACCGTCCTTAGCTCCACCTCCAGAGGTGGCTGCTTCCTTTTAAACAGGTTAAAAGGTGTCTGTAGGTGCTGAGCTGAGGCACATCCCCACACCCTGTCTGTGCTGTTTTAGTTTAGAAGCTGGGTGTGAAACACCCACGAATGTACTGTAGCCCAAAACCAGTCCGACGCCTCTCAAGCAGGCCGTTCTGTGGTTCAGTACAGCCTCCGCCACCAGATGACATAAACAAATGAGCTCAGTCACACGCCCCGGTGACCAGGAAATGTCTCCTCCACTGCTCAATGGTCTCAGGCCGTTTCAAAATGTGGCTTTCTCAAAAGAGACTTTTTAAAGGACTACTCTTTGAGGACATACAAGTCACTTTGTTAGTCAGATTTTAAAACCTACTACACTTCTACTGAGGGAGTGTAGAATGATACGCGCATAGTGACACAGCTCACTCTTGTGATCACTGTTATTAGACCTCTGTTCACTAGACCCGACTGCTTCAGGTTAGCAGTTAACAGTTTAAATGCACTGTCTACAACAAAAAAATCCCCTAATCGAGAAAGTGCTTCTTTTGGTTAGGACCAGATTAAATGACACAAATGCAAAAGGTTCCTCTTTTGTATGAATTCCCCCCAAAGAGATTAATAGGGCAATGAAATTATATAACACAAAGGATAAAAACAGAGATGCAAAGAGTTTAAAAAGAGAGCCATCTAGTGAACATGCCATGCCAAACGGTCAAAAAATGTCACTAGAAATCCTCAGGGGTGAATTTTTGAGCATTTTAATTCACAGTCTACCAGGAGGGGCTTTGATTTGATGTTCAAACTCAATTAACAACTGGCAAAGAAGTGGGCAGCTAAAGACCTCAGTCAACACACTACTGTCTACCCCGTTATCTGTCATGGTCAAGATCTGGTTTGAAAAGAGGCAGAAGGTCTGCGCGTGTGGGGTGCCGAGGAGCCCCCAGTCGGGAGGCAGCATGTCTGCAACAGCTCCGTGCCTGCAGCTCGCTGCAGAGTGCAAAGGGCAGGAAGTGGTGTAAGCACTGCACTGTAGAGCAGCAGATCCAGTCTGAGGAACTGGGGAGGAGGGGAAAGGAGGACTAGCGGAGAGTTTAGAAATTAGGAGAGAAGGTCCTACTCAACCCGAACGCTTTCTCTGAGGTGGAAGGGGGAAAGAAAGAGGAAAACCTAGGAATGTCATGGCTAGCGTTCAAGGTGCCAGCGGCATTCTTAGAGACCAGCTAGCACAACTGGCTCCTTGAGGACTGGTGTAGAGGACAGGACCAGCCATCAGAACCAGGAGTACAGGCAGGCCACTTGGGGACAAAGTGCCCAAGACCAGCCTCTCACAGCCCTTGGGGACAGCAGGCTCAGGACAAAGTAAGTTCTTAGCAAATAGCAGTAAATGTTAGCTATTGGGGGCAGGCCTGACATGCTCAGTGACCTAAAGTAACCACACAGGATGGTCTGAGTGATGATAGGTCAAGGTGAGTAGTCATGCCCCAGGCATGTATCTTCCGTAGCAAAGGTCTTTACCTTACATGAGCCCTGTCCACTGTTACACACCTAGGGTGACTCAGAGACCAGAGCAGGAGACCACAGAAGCCGTTACCTCGTTCCCAAAGGACCAGCTCTGGGTACTGCCGATGTTAATTATTAACTACCCTGTACCCATCAATGTACAGTCATGTGCTTTTCTATTTGGCCTTTTATCCAATCCTAGAGATTTCCTTACTTAGCTTTCTCTGGCCTCTTTAATCTACCACTGATGGATTTCATGTACCTTCCTTACCTTTTTTTCCCTTGATTCAAAATACCTAAGAGGAAATGCAAAACTGCCATTCTCCGGATCATTTTCTCAGCCCCTTGAGATTTTGTTTCCAGCAAGTCCTCAAAATTTTGGCTTGAATAAACTCTTATAAAACTTCTCTATAGGTTGGACATTCTCCTGTCATTAAAGACACCTGATCTGGCAGATTTCATTTCAGCACCTTTGACTCATCTTCCACGAAGGGGCCAGTCATATAAGCTCTTCCTGCTTTTAATGGCTCCAGATACATGGAACCCAAATAAGAAACTCATTTAACTAGCAGGCAGTGTGGAATGACTTCTTAAAAACTGATTTCAAATTCACGTTTTGAAGTAAACTGAATGTAGCCTTTGAAATTCTACATGTTGAAGGCTGTGATCACAGGCAACGGCTGGGATGTGAAATGCAAGCGTGCTTCTGGAGCATCCTTGAGGCCGTGAACTTACGTTTGTACCCTCCAGCAATGCCCGACTGCGTCAGGCACCTCTGCAACTCGTCCGCGTCTATTTGTCCATCCTTTTTAAAACAAACGTAGGAAGAGAGATCACAAAATCACAATTGTAATTTGAGCCTTCTAGTTCTCTGTTTACTTTCAGTATTCAATGTAGCAATAATAACCAAGAAAATGAGTACTATTATGCACGAAACTTTAAAAGAATGCATTTCAACAATAGGCATTCATTTCTTCATCCTACTTCCAAAAATAATTCCATGATAAAAGAAAGACAAATTGTTACATCCTCTTCCACAAATGCATAATTAGGGCCATAAAAATGCATTTCTTAATATCTAAGTGGGCGTTCAATTTCAGACACTATTTTAAATAATTATTACACAAGAATTAACAAAGTCAGGAAAGCTGCTTACACCTATACTTTAGTATTATCAATATCTTTTCATCATCTCCTTTAAATTCCTGAGGTAGATTTGGCATAAATATTTCTAAGTATAAGGTTCCTCTCTTAATAAAACACTAAGGTACATTCAGTTTCTTCCATTGATACTTGATATGTTTTAACGAATGAATAAATCTAGTTTCTGTCTTGAACTACTCTTCTCTAACTCTGAGCGAGGAAATACCAAAGTTAAGCATTTTAAAATAAAATAATTTATGCAGTTGCTTAAAATCGTATTCCTCTTTCTAGCTTTTTGGGAGGGGAAAGCAGGGCACACAGCTGACATCAGTAAATAAAAAGCTTGGTTCAGAGAGAAACCTTCATGATCACAGTTGCTTATGATACAGGCAAATGGTTTTTTCAGGTCACAACTATGCATATATGGAAGATACAGATTCCCAAGTGCCTCTTTATTGGCTGGCTTAGGTCAGAACTAAATATATGTTATTTTTAGGGACTAAAAATAAAATACCTAATTTCTCAAGTCCATAGGTACTGTAAGTTCTGAATGAAGAGCAGGGCCAATAATTTGAAAGACCATGGATATGCTGATACAGGCCAGGGCTGCTGAAAGCTAAGCAGGTGGGGTCACTTACAGGCTGGAGGCCATCTAAGAATGTGAGTCTTGAGCTTTGCTGTGTCTCGTGGTTTCAAAGATACGGATCATTAACAGATCAAGCAGATACTTAAAGGGAAGCCCTTTCAGTTTTAGACTCAATTTTCCACTCAGTTTTCTCAAACTATACTTCTTAGAGTGCTATTTTAAAAGGTGGTCTTAGGTTTTTATCCCATATAGTCTATGGCATTTCCACATTTAGGTTGTGTTATTTCTAACTTTTGATCCAAACAGAGCTCAACTGAATTCATACGGGCAGACATCCCCTCTGGACACACCGGGGTTACACCAACAGCGGAGTGAGCAGACACAGCAACCTCCTGGGCTAAGGAAATGTCCCTCCTCAATGCACACCACCAAAAGTCACTCGATTCAGAATTTAAAAGTGAAGGACCTTGGGGTGCAGACCTTAATCGTCTCTTTTGGTCCAACAGGCCACAACCCCTACTGAGGACACAGAAGAGCTGAGCTAGCAACAGCATCTCCATCAAAAGAGAAACTGTTCACAAGATTAACTTTTTGATAGTAAGAAGAGAGCAGTAACTTTCTTATTTTGAAGCTGGTGGCTTTGTACCATAAAAATCTATTTCCTAAGGGGGCGACAGATTAACAAATTCAACCCAAAGAAAGTGTCCCTTCAAACCTGGCAACAGAATTACTAGTACAGGTGTTTAAGTTGTACAAACAGTGCTCACCAGACCAGCAATTCCTTCTCTGGAAACCACCCTAGACCCTGACAATCCAGTTCTAAAGACATCTTTCTACCTCACAGATCTTCAAAAGGTATTAACAATCCCCTATTGTGTTCAGTCTGCCCCTAAATCAATTACAAGTTCAGTTTTGAATTGAACTAACATAACACCACTAACACTTTGTCCTCATTTGTTCTGGATATTCAAAAAAAGTAACTGACAATAAATTCCCTTTCTCTCTTTTTTTCTTTTGGAGAAGTGATTCTTTTCCAGAGGAACGGTTGTTTTCCTGGCCACCATAACAAAGACTAATACAAATGTAGAATGTGATGACTCTTTAATATTAAAGGGAAAAGCTAACCTGTCCAGCTACTGCAGCAAAGTAACCATACAGCGGGTCCTGAGTTTGTCCAGGGAATGCAGGCCCTCCGGGAGCCCCTCCATACTGCAAGATAGAAAACACAAGTTCAGTTTCATTCTGCTGAACCAAGTTTTGTTCTTTCACCACTGTAAGTCTTTGTGCAAAGCCAGGCATTTACCGCCCCACCACCAAGCACCCTCTAACTGCAATCACTCTGCTCCTATCTTCCATTCCACTACCCTTAATTTAAAAACGAGATGCTTGGACCAAAATGAATTGTTTTATGGGTGACATCTGCGTTAAGTGAAGCAACTTACATAAATCCTGATAGCTTTCGGGTTACTGAGGTAAATGCAAGGCAGGCAAGCAGTTTAAGACCAAGCTTAAATCCTCTTATAGCGTTTCAAGGTAGTTTCAAAGCATTTGGGGGCGGGTGTAGACAGGGAGGGGTAAGGTGTGTCTGGGTCAGGCTTTTCGCCACCAGGGAACGTCCAGTCTTGGTAACAGTTCCCACGACAACGCGCGTCCCCCACGCTGGGCGAGGGGGCCTTTCTCACGGAAGACTTTTACTCTGGCGGCCTTTCCCTAACCTCTTTTTCTCACTTTCTTTTAAAGGGGGAAGTAGATCTCTGGACCATTCTAGATTAAAATTGTTGTTGCTCTTAGAAAAAACACAGAAGGAGGAGGAGGAAGCCAACACCCAATTTGCACAATTTCAAGCCAGGTATCCTAGAGTCACTGGGTGGACTTCTGGGGTCACATTCCACCCGTGCGGAGCCAGAGGAGACAGAGAGAAGGAGGGAGCCAGAGAAAGAGGCCGAAAAACCAGGGGCAAGGCAGCGGGCAGGGAGAAGCCAGAGGCGGGAGGTGCCCGCGGAGCCGCCCCAGCGAAGTCACCAAGTGTGTTCTCTGGGCGTGCCCGGCGTCTGGGGGTCGCGCCTGGGCCGCGAGCCCGGGCGAGCTGCACTTACCCCACCTGGGTAGTACCCGCCGCCGGCGCCGGGGTGCCCGGGGTAAGCCATGGTGCAGACTGCGCTGGCGCCGCCCTGCGCGCCCCACCTTGCCACCAGCGCGCGGGGGCCGCCCGGGTCGCACCAAGAGGACCGGTGGGGGACGCGCCCAGGAGCCGCCGCCCGCGCGCCTTTCCGCGGCGCCCTCGGCCCCCAGCCTTCGTCCAACCCAGTCTTTATGTTTCACTGTCCCGGGTCGTGCATCATGCGAGGTCCGGTAAGTGACTTAAGACCTGCGAATTAGTTCACACCTAGGCTTTTCCTCCCTTCGGAACGAATGGTACATTCCAACATCTATACAGGGCCCAGGGGATTTTTTTCTTCCTATTTAACTGTTTTTCTGACTTTTTAACTTTAAACAACTTTATTGGGCAGGGCTGACGGGCTCTAATCACAGTGCAGTATTGCCGGAGGGGCCGAATACACTAGGGCAGCTCTTAGGAGCCTGTGAGGCAAGGAGGCGTCGGTGAAAGATCAAAATATGAAAGCGCCCTTGGAAAACAGGAATAAAATTCAGGAACTGTGTGCAAGGGAGTTTTTGGCGTGCTGTTGCACATTTCCCTGAACAGCAGCGGCCTGGCTCCTCGCTAGGGAAATTGGTCATCTCGGGGCTAAGCTGGGCGTAGCAGGATAAGGCCTGGGCGGGGGGGGGGGGGGGGGGGGGGGGGGGGGGGGGGGGGGGGGGGCACGTGCGGGGCGGGGCAGCCTGGCCCAGATGGTTCTTAGAAAAGGAATTTGAATTAGTATCTGGATGAATGAGGCAAACTAACCCTAGCTCCAGAATGACTCAGATACTGTTTATACCAGAAAAAGTTTAGAGCAAGTGAAAGTGTGCTGTACATATGCAGGAAGGTTAGAGATTGGAATTTCACTTAGGTGATTCCGAAAAAATGGTTTTCCTTACCTCACATATTTCCTGTTTAACCCAGTTGAACAGTCTGAAGCCATTCAAACGTGAGATTCTGTTTGGTTTTGATTCATGTAATTTCAGTCTTTCAGAATGTTTTTTTTTAATTTTAATATTTTTAAAATGCATTAATGAGCAGGATTCACAATATTTGCTGTGAGGTTGCATAGAAAAAATGAAAGTCACAGGGTCATTGCTTTCCTCTTATGTATATACCTCCCCTCCCAACTTGGACACCCCAACTCTAAAAGTGAAAGGCCTGAATTATGAGAAAACAATTTAATAGTCCCTGTTGTCTCATATCAAGTAAACTCTGTATTACTTGTTTTGTGTTTGATTCAGAAAGGAGATTACTGTTTCGAAATAGTATAGCAATCATCGAAGTAGATTAGATATTTTATGAGTCCCATGACCTCTGTGGGTTTCTCTCTATTTTTTCTTTTTTGTTTGTTTGTGGTAAGAACACTTAACATGATATCTGCTCTCAACAAAAATTTAAGTGTACAGTATTGTTAACTATATGCACAGTGTTGTACTATATTTTTCAAAACTTTTTTTTTTAGTTCAGTTTTCACAGAGACTGTCAGAAATTGCCATTGTGGAGTGTATTTCAAGTAGTCACAGTGGACGGTGGGAAAAATAATGGTGCTGGTGATAAACCTCATTGGCTACAATACTGCCACCACCGAGCTAGAACCTTTTTATCTTGCGTGACTGAAACCCTATACCTATTGAACAGCTCCTCATTGTTCCATACCCACTGAACAATTTCCTTCTCATTCCAGCCCCTTTCTACTTTCTGTATCTGTAAGTTTGACTATTTTAGAAACCTTATATTTTAGAAACCAAATTGCAATCATGCAGTATTTGCCTTTTTATAATTGGCTTATTCACTTAGCATAATGTCCTTGAAGTTTATCTATGTTGTAGCATATGGCAGGAATCTTTTTTTAGGGCTGGATCCATTGTGGGATTGCTGGAACTATGGTAGCTTTATTTTCAATTTTTGAGGAACCTCTGTATTATATTCCATAGTGGCTGCAGCATCCCCCATTCCCACCAACAATCTGCAAGAATTCCAATTTCTCCACATACTTGCCAACACTTACTATCTATTTTTGAATAATTACCATTCTAACAGGTGTTAGGTGATACCTCATTGTGGCTTTGATCTGAGTTTCCTTGATAATTAGTGACTTTGAGCCCTTTTTAATCCATCTGTTGGCCATTTGGAAGTTTTCTTTGGAGAAATGTCTATTTAAGTCCCTAACCCAATTTTTTTAGTCTTATTTTTTTTTAAAGATTTTATTCACTTATTTTTAGAGGGGAAGGGAAGGAGAAAGAGAGGGAGGAAACATCAGTGTGTGGTTACCTCTCACACGTCCCCTCCAGGGGACCCGGCCTGCAACCCAGGCATGCGCCCTGCCTGGGAATCAACCCCGTGACCCTTTGGTTCACAGGCCCATGCTCAGTGCACTAAACTACACCATCCAGGGTCCTTAGCCTGTTTTTAATTCAAGTTATTAGTTTTATTTCTATTGAGTTGCAGGTGTTCCTTATATATTTTGGAAGTTACCTCCTTACAGGATATATTAGTTTGTAAATATTTTCTCCCCTCCCACGGGTTGCCTTTTCATTCCACTTCTCCCTTTGCTGTGCAGAGCGTTTTGATTTGATGTGGTCCCACTGGTCTGTTTTTGTTGTCTGTGCTTCAGGTGTCACAGCGGGAAGCCACTGCTGAGACCGATGTCAGGAAGCTTTTCCCTGTTTCCTTCTGAGAGTTTTACAGTTTCAGGCCTTGCGTTTAAGTCTTTAATTCCTTTTGAGCTAGTTTTGGTGGATGATGTAAGATAAGGGTACAATTTTATCCCTTTGCACGTGGATATCTCGTTTTCCCAGCACCATTTGTTGAAGAGAACTTCCTTTTTCCATGGTGTATTTTTTGCCCTCTTGTTGAAGATCAGTTGATTGTATGTGTGTGAATTTATTTCTGTGTTCTTTATTCTGTTCCTTGTCCTCTGCTTTGCTATGTTTCTTCAGAAAGAAGTAACTAGAAATACTTATTATGAGGAATGGTTGGTGAGGACTAAACTCAAAGTTGAGTGTAAGCTCTTTGAAGGCTCAAGTTTGAAAGAAGTAGCTAGCATGTAAAAGTAATGAGAATTAACTTTGTGGATAAGCAACTCTGCTACTTGTCATTTCAACTGGTGTTAGACTTTTTCCTACTGCCCCACTGCTGAAATAACTTATTTACTGGAGTGCTGCAAATGAAATTTTTACAGTTATTGCGAGCAAATTGACAAGCTGTTGCTGCTGCTGCTTTAGTTTATGGAACAAAAAAAAAAAAAGGTAGCAACTAATAATAACAACAGATAGTACTTAATGTGTACCAGACCCTCTTCTAAGCGCTTTACCTATTTGCTTAATTCCCATGAAGCCCCATGAGGTAGATAGATGCTATTATCATCTTCAGTTGAAGAAGCGGGAACTGAGGGCAGTTGCCTCAGTGGAAACGACACAGAGCTGAATGATGCTGCCAGGGGCTGGAGTCTGTGCTCGATACCAGAGTGGACAGCGAACGGTGTAGAGGCCCGGATAGTAAACACATTGCTTTGTGGGACTTACAGCCTCTGCAGCAGCTATTGAATTCAGCCACTGCAGCAGGCAAGCTTCCATAGGTAACACACAAATGGATGGGTGTGGCTGTATCCCAACACGACTTTGTGTATGGACATTGAAATTTGAATTTCATACAATTTTCATTTCATGAAACATTATTCTTTCTTTTTTCTAATTGTTAAAATATGTAGTATTTTCTTAGCTCCCTGGTATAAAAATAGGAAGTGGGCCAGATTTGACCCTTGGGTAGTTAGCCAACCACTGCTTGAGACCCCTCTGGGATTCTGGCTTTGAGATAAAGCTTAAGAGTAGCAGTGGCTGAGTCGCCCTGAGGAATGAGGACTTCCTGAGATGGGATCCTGTGTACAGAATGGCTTCTTCAGAGTCTTCCCCACTGCTCAGTAAAGTGACCAAAGGGGACCCTGTGGAACTCTGACTTGTCGATGTCACCCTTGCAGTAATAGCAAGAGGGCGCACACGATGATGAAGCTGGACACGGGTGTTTATCCATGTAACCTGGATACCTCTATTCATTGGCTGAGTATCGACAAACCTAAAACATTCAGGAAAAAATACTCAATAAGAACTTGGCAAAATAGAGGTGAATTTACTTTATGGTTTTGATATTCATTCCAGCGGACGGGGTGAAGGTGGAGAGAGAGTGAGGGAATAAGCAGCTTTACTATGATCTTGGCATGCACCAGCCGTCGTACTAGATGCTTCCTTATGGTTGCACTAGAAGAACCTCACTTTCAAAGGAGATGTAATTAACCACATTTTATAGATGGGGAAATTGAGGCTTAAGTAACTTTCTGAAAGTTACATACCAGATCTTTGACCCCAGTCTACCTAACTCTGAAGCAGGGGTGTTTTAAAACATAAACAAACTGTAAAAATCCAAAGTCAAGCTCTCATTTCTCTCCCTCATTGTGCTGCTTTCTAAGGAATTTGGACAGAGGAGACACTGCAGAAAAAGAATCTTAGAGGTAGGAAAACTCTTCAAAGGTTGTATCAGCCTTGGAGAAGACCACACAAATCATCAGAGAGATACTTATTTCCTTCAGTCCTAAATATAACCTAGAGGGAGAGAGTCCACCCCTCATGTCTATTTTAATTTTGAACCAAATAAAAACCCCAGTGGAAGAACTCATTCTTATCCTTATACCTTCAAATCTCAGAATCTGAGATATGGACACTGCAATCCTCCAGCCATTTAAGGACACTTGGCAACAGAGTACTCAAGCTGTACGCATTAGTTAAAAGAGAGATTCCTAATTGGCGTGGGCATTCTGGGGAGGCACAATGCTGTGGTACAAGTCCTACAATTTGCTAAGTCCTGGCAAGAGACCGCAGGAGTTTCGCAGCCACACTGTGGCGACGGAGGCCTGTGGCAGCACGGGTTAGGGAGAGAGCCACAGGGGGTTTAGAGATAGGATGTGGATCATAGTCATTTTGGGAGGAGGTTGGAATCACAGAAAACTTTGTGATTTTCTTCTCCAATCGTGTTGTTTTACGAAGAAGGTGAAGAAAGTGAGTCTGGGAGGAGGCTGACTTCGCCTGCTGTAAATATTTCACTCTCCTTAGTCAAGTGCTGACCTTATCTGAATATGCCTCTCAGAGAGGACATGGATCTTCTGTGGCATACCCCCTGCCCCAGCCCACCTCTATGTATGCTTTCAAGACAAAAGGCAGTGTGGACACTCTCTTCGGCCCTGGAGCAAAGTTAATGTAAAGTACTATGTGCAGTTTCCAGGCTGAACTCTTTGGCTCAGAGAAGTGGTGAAGGCAGTGGTCCAGCTGAGTAACTGCAGTTGTCTCACCGTTTCCTGCAGGTGAGGTAATCACAGTTCGCACATCGCTGGAAGAGGCGAGCAATGACGTTTACGACGAGATTAGCGTCCCAAGTTACTTTGGACTCTAAGCTGTATGTTACTCTAAACTAACTGTGTATCAATTTAGTGGGTTCCTGGCACACCATAGTAATAATGAGTCATGAAAATCATGAACCACAGCTGTCCAGTCGAGCTTTCTATCATACCGGAAATATTCTGTATCTGTGCCATGCAGTACGGTAGTCACTGATTACATGTGGCTTTCTAGCATGGAAAGTGAGAACTAAAATTTTAATTGAATTTAATTGATGTTTAAATAACCAAATGGCTACTGAACAGGTTCCTTTTGACCTGTTTCTTCCCTTAATGAAGCTTTTAGCTAGGATGGATGATCAAGATTAATTAGGAAGTGGGTAAATTCTGGAGAATACATGAATAGATATATTTATATATATATAGTACATACTATACATATACATATAGTACATATGTAGTATATACTATACATACTATTTATGTGGTTTGTATGTGTGTAATATACATATATGTAACATCATAGCAATTAGAGCTGTTGAAAATAACCATCAGAGATGAGCTCCCCATCACTAGAGGTGATCAAGCAAAGGCTGTCAGGGATGTTAAAGGGCAAGTTTATACTTTGGGTAGAGGATTGGATGAAATAATGCTCTGTAGACTACAGAGTGCTTTCTAATGGCTTTCTGTTCCCTTTACCCCATCCCAGCTGTAGCACTGCGACCACACCTGTGCTGTGGGACAGGGGCTGAGGCTCTGCGGCTTGCTCTGGGTTACCACGCCACCAGCAGTAACACCCTACGAATTGCTCATCTTCTGACTTAAATCTTTTCTCAGACACTGTTCTCTCAAGACTCTTCCTTCTGTGGCTCTGCAATTCATTGGATCAAGAATTTGGGCTATTTTCTTCCCCTATTCCTGGATACAATGTTTTTCAGAAATCAGAATACTACATTTAAATAATTGTCTAAAGTAATGGACACCTATTTAGCTTTATTATTGGCCATTATACAGGTTGATTTTAGGACAGTTAGTTTTTTGACTAACCGGGTGTAGATATATGCATGGCCAAAGGGAGGTCAAGAAAGGAACTGGCTCTCAGCAGTCCTTTCTGAGGCTTAAACTGACTTTCAAGCCTCCGCAGCTTCTGCTGGTAGCTGTCACCATGGTGGGGACCAGGGTGAGAGGAAAATACTGAACACTGGAGCTGCACTGCCAGGCAGAAGGTCACCTGTGCTCGGCATCAGACTTCCGTGGGGACGAGTGTTCTGAGAACATTGGGCACATATATAGCACAGGCTGTCTTCAACTCTTAAAGAGCTGGTGTTCCTGAAACTGGGTGTTTCCACATGGGAATGTCTTCTGCTTTACCAGCCACATCCATGTGTGGTGGATAAAATTTGGGAGGCATATCTCAGGAGTGAAGAGTCCCAACCCCACACCAGACCCCCAAGCTCAGGGTTCCAGTGCCAGAAAGGTAAGTCCCCATAACTTGTTGCTGCAAAAACCAGTGGAGAATGAGTCAGTGGAAGAAACTTCTGGAGCCCCAAGCAGTTCCACTTAAAGAACCCACACATGGACTTGCCTACACAAACTCACTCTCCCTCTGAGCTCTGACACTGGGGTAGCAACTTGAAAGGTACCAGTGGCGTGCTGGGAGAGACTGAGGTGTCAGTATCAAGGTGAGCAGAGGCCATTGTCCTTTTCCTGGGCCCTCCCCCCACAGAGCCATGGACCCAGCAAGCTGATACCATATCTGAGAATCCATGAACTGGTTAAAGCTGTTTGACCCACCTTGAGGTTCCTAGAGACTCCATCCCACCAAACTTATGGACCCACTCAAGCTGCTTTTCCATATGAATGGCTGGTCTCGGCTCATGCTCAACAACTTCCTAAATTCTCTCAAATGAGCAATGGCAGGCCTCAGTGAGCCCCAGGCCTGGCGCTAGCAGCAGCCAGCCTAGATTCATAGCTTGGCTCTGCCTGGAAATCTCCAGCACAAGCAGGGTTGCTTTATGGCTCAGGCAGGCTGGCCCTGGGCAAAACAGAGGTGGGGGCTGACCTAGGCCTGTACCACCTGGGAATCCCCAGGGCCAGCCCACCCAGTGGACAGCTACAGACCATGTTGGGGTACCACCACCCCGCCCCTGCACTAATCCTCCATGGAGGGTGGAGGTTGGTGGTAAGTGGTCACAGCCAGTCCTTGCCAACTGACTGGCCTGGGTAAATCCCTCCCATTGATCTGCCAACATTAACCGAGGTTCAACTACAAGAGGAGGGTGTATTCATCTCACATAAAGGGCGCACCTCAAGTACCCAGCTTGAGTGTTAGGGGAGGCTGTGCCACCGGATCCTACAGGATGGCTACCACATTAGGTGGCACTACCAAGACATGGAGTCAAAGCAGCTCTACCTAATATATAGAAACAAACACAAGGAGTCTGCCAAAGCAAGGAGACAAAGAAACATGGCCCAAATGAAAGAACAGGTCAAAGCTGTAGAAAAAGAACTAAACAAAATGAAGGTAAGCAACCTAGAAGATGAAGAACTGAAATCACTGGTTGTAAGGATGCTCTAGGAACTCAGTGAGGACCTCAGCAGCATAAAATGATCCAGCCATAAATGAATGATACACTAATTGCAATAAAGAGCAATTTACAGGGAAACAACAGTAGAGTGGATGAGGATGAGAATCAAATCGATGATTTGGAAAATAAGGAAGGAAAAAATAACCAATCAGAACAGTAGTAAGAAAAAAGAATCCAAAAATATGAGGATAGTGTAAGCAGTCTCTGGAACAACTTCAAGAAGTCCAACATTCTCATCATTGGAGTGCCAGAAAGAGAAGAGTAAGAGCAAGAAATTGGAAATCTATTTGAAAAAATAATTTAAAAAAGACTTCTCTGATTTGGTGAAGGAAATAGATATGAAGTCCCAGAAGCACAGAGTCCCAAACAAGATGGACACAAAGAGGCCTACTCCAAGACTCATCATGATTAAAATGCCAAAGTTTAAAGATAGAGAATCTTAAAAGCTGCAAAAGAAAAATGATAATTACCAACAAAGGAGTTCCTTTTGTTGGTAAAAAAAGACTGTCAGCTGATTTCTCAAAAGGAACTTGCAAGCAGGAAGGGACTGACAAACATATTCAAAGTCACAGAAAGCAGAGAACTACAGCCAAGATTGCTCTACCCAGCAAAGATATCACTTAGAATCGGGCAGATTCCAGACAAGAAAAACCTAAAGGAATTCATCATCACCAAGCCATTATTATGTGAAATGTTAAAGGGACTTGTTTAAGAAAAAGAAGATCAAAACTGTGAATAATATAATGGCAAAAATACGTATCTGTCAACAATTGAATCTGAAAAACAAACTAAGCAAACAAGAAGAGCAGAGACAGAACCATGGGTATGGAGAGCATTCTGATGGTTGCCAGATGGGAGGGTGCATGGCAGTGTGGGTGAGTTGCTGAGGGGATTAAGAAGTACAAATAGGTAGCTACAGAATAGCCATGGGGATGTAAAGCACAGAACAGGAAATGGAGTAGCTGAAGAACTTTAACCCATGACCCACGGACAAAAACAATAGTGGGGACTGCCTGAGGGAGTGGGGGGTGCTGGGTGGAGGGGGTGGGGCAAAGGTGGTAAAGTGAGGACAACTGTGATAGCATAATCAGTAAAATATAATTAAAAATAAATAAAATGGAGGGATAACTTTAAATTAGATCTAATTTTCTCAGAGCAAAAGGAAAAACAAAGAAAGCTTTTCTCTTGGCAAATGAGAGAATTTGGGGGGATCTGAATTCTCTATGAACCTGAAGCTACACAGAAAGCTGAATATTCTATGAGTCTATGCTAATTGTTTCAGTGAGGAAATTCAACGGTCATTTCTGTATACCCTTCAAAATCTCAAGATTGAGAATGTACTTTTCAATTGTTAAGTAATTTTCTTTACCATATTTGTTAATTTCTACACTTCATTCTTAAATTTTTGCTGCCAAAAGAGCATTCCGATAATAATTTCAAAATTTTAACTATTTTTTCTATTTTTATTTGTTTTATTTATTTACATGATTTTGTTTATTGTGGGAGACCATTCTGCGTGGCATGGGCCCAGCTCCCACTGGGAGATGCACAGGACCCACGTCCATGGATAGCTTCTCCCATGGGGAATCAGGCCTGCAGTGTGCCTAGGGCGCTTTGAGTTTTGCTCTTGCTAAAAAACTCCCTCACTGAGAATTGAAGACATTTACTGCAAAGTAACTTCTTAAAATCCATGCTAAATCTTCCAAGGATGAGTATAACTGGTTCAACCACTTTTCCCTTTTCATTTGCAAATATCCCACTTTTGTGATGTGATTAGCAGCATTGGCTCCTTTGTTTTCTGTAAAAGGTAACCACCTAAAGCGAACCTATGCATAGTAAATGAGAACCATCATGTAGTGTGCTGAGAAACCCAGTAAAGGCTGGTCATAGCAAGGGCCAAAGCTTTTGCTCCCCTTGAGAGAAAAGCCATGCTGTCCATTTTCCTCCACTGGACTCAGTAGTCTGTGTGAATGTCTCATTTCATCCATAATGATGAGGACACTGTGGCCGATGACTGCATCAGTTTATTTTTTAGAGAGAGGGAAAGGGAGGGGGAAAGAGGAAGAGAAACACCAATGTGCAAGAGAAACATTGATTGGTTGCCTCTTGTACACCTGCAGCTGGAAACCTGGCCAACAACCCAGGCATGTGCCCTGACTGGGAATCAAACCCATGACCTTTGGGTTTTCAGACTGGCACTCACCAGCCATGGTCAGATAATATTTTATAACAATAAACTTGACAGATTTTCTTACCCTAAAAAAAAAATGAGTTAATAGAATTGCACAGATTAAGAACTTTCTTATTTTGTAACACCAGAATTAGAACATTTGGGTTGTTATGGAACTGTGTAACAATACATTATGTAACATTACATTACATCTTAAGGTAAGGTCTTTGAGGCAGAAGCTGGTGATTCTGAGGACTATGGCCTTGCTATGTGGCCAAACAGAAGAATCATTAAGCATAAGCTGTAATAGCCGATTAATCACATCCCCCTCTTGATCCTTGGCAACAGTGACCAACTATAAACATGTTCAACAGTGTAGGCAGCTTTCCCACTGGCTCCAGGGGAGCCTTCTCTGAAATATGTGTGTTTCAGTGTCAGAAAGAATCACCTTAGCTCAGGCCGCCAGGAGCCAATAGCAACAGTATTGAACACAGGCACAGCTCAGTATTTGACGTTCCATTGGAATGATTGCCTCTCTCAGAAACATTGGAAGCCCTACAGAGCTGTGCACTGCATCAGTGCTGTGTGGGAGCTGGTCAGCAAGAATTTTGCCAGCCCATTATTAAACACTGTCCATATTATAAATTAAATATTTTTAACTTTCTGAAATTGAAGGTAATAAGTACTTGAAATGCATCACTTCTTAATTCTTTCCTACACTTATACTATGTAATTGGGGTCCTGCTGGGCATTAATTCCCAGCTCCAGGCTTAGTAACATCATTTTAGTAGCTTACAATCAGCCATGGTAGGAATATTTAAATCAAGGAAGTCAATTTTTACTTAAAAATAAGAAATTGATTTATTGTTTTGTTGTTTGTCTACTCCAGAGTTGTAGTTGACATGTTGGGTAAAATGTTACTAATATAGATTAAAGTTAAAAGTGTGTTGTGTTTGTGAATTGCGCAAACTGCGAAGGAAACATTCCTCTGTCATTTTAAGTTATTTTGATTTATTAGGACCATTTAATGGCCCTTATGAAGAACTCATTTTTTCATAACCAGCTCTGGAAAAATTGTATCATTTAGGCTTAATTTTAGAACCTGAAATTGATTTGAATGGTTTTGGGGTTTTTGTAGGTACTATAAAATCAAACAATATTCCAATCCCCACAATTATGCAAAAAGCTGAAAAGAAAACATCATTGCAATCAGTAGTTCTGAAGTTGAAATAAATTTCCATTTATTGAAAATACTTTTTGAGGATGAGCAATTGTTTAACAGTAAATCACATGTCATATTTAACACTAAATTTGCTTGGGAAGTGTTAGTGGATTGGAATAAACTCCATTTGCCAAATCATGGTCAAGTCCAACCACAGGTTGGCTTGGGACTGAAATGTAAAAACTCAACAAAAGCATTCTCTGAGAATCAACTGTCTATATGAAAATGTCCATAAAAAGTACTGTACATTTTATTATTATTTATAAATTGTGTGCTACACATTCTTTATATCTCATGTGTATGTGTCTGTACATGAAAGGTTGGTTTTTGTTCATTGGTTTTTGTCTTCTCCTTGCTGAGTCAGTTGCTGAGCATTTCCCGGCACACCACTGGCTGCAGCCTACAGGGCAGGGCAGTGTCAGCTGAACTCAAGGACTGAGACAGGGGTCTCTGTCCAGGCTCAGGCTGTGGGCTTGATATCGACTAGCAAATGAAAGGTAGCATTTAGTGGGATTTTAAAGCACAACTAGGTAAAAATTCAAGAGTTTGTCTTTAGGGCCTTAGAATGCTTTTTCCTGTTTCTGTTCTTCCAGGTTCCGGAAGCAGCTATCATAGGCCCTTAAGGTTCCGTCTTAGGCTTTGTGACTGTCGAAAGTCCCTGCTTCATAGATCACCCTCTTTGCAGAGTCTCTGAGCTTTAAAATCCCTGTGGCATGCCCTTTAAACTCCTATCCACTAGGCATGGAAGATCTCTTATAGGTGTTAGAAGTAAATTAACTGAAGCATAAACACACACAAAACAAAAAACATAAACACTGCAAAATACTAGCACTGTGCATTGGAACATTTTTATCTGGAATTAAATTAATCTTTAATAATAGAATATGTTGAAAGTTTTAAAAAACAATATATGTTCATTAATATTTGTAACATACGGATGAAAAGAAGAAAGAAAAATCTCCGACCACTCAATGAAAATCATTGTAAATGTTTCCAGGCTGTTTTCTATGACCAAAAATAGGACCATTCCATATATGTACTACTTTGTAACTTGCTTTTTTAAATTAATAAATATATTGAGTGAACATCTTTTGTTAACTATTCCAAGTCAACACCATTTCCGATGGCCACAGAGTATTTGACTGTATGATCATTTTATGCTTTAGTTAACCGTTGCCACATTCTTTTCCACTTCGCTATTCTTACATACACTGCTGAGATAATAATACCACAGCTAAAACTCTGCTTACATTTGGGCTGTCTTCTCAGACACATCTCTAAGCAGACGCGGAGGGACGCAGTGTTTGAAGGTCCTGAGAGCTGCTGTAAACTCGCACAGGAAGCACCTCACTGTCACATACTCCCGCCTGCAGGACGGAGCGTGTCGGGCTGCCAGGGACCGGCGCACAGCGAGCACAGCTCTGCTGACCTCTCCTTCACAGACCTGGGTTGTAGGCTGAGTTGACAAGGAGGTTAGCCCTGAGTGTTGAGTTTATGGGCTTTTTTTTGCTTCAACACGCCTTAGGTATAAATTGTAGTATGTTTTTTAATGAAAATTAAAAGGCAAGAAGATTCAAGTTAATTAAATATTTTAAAGATAAGCTTTATTTAATTAACAAAACTCTACCATTACCAAAATTAAAAGACACATGACAAACTAGAAGAAATATCTGCAACGTCTTTAATAATGGCTCATATCCTACACATATAAAATGTAAATCAATAACACAGAGAAGTGTTTTTGGTAGAGATCCAACCCGTCCTTTGCCTCCTCTGCACTTTGCTGTCACCCCTCACTTGTAATTCTACACACACCCTTGCCCACACATACACCTGCACTTACAGACCTGTGTCTACACACATTCCTACCTGACCACACCTACCTTCCCACTAATTTGCTGCCACACTTTTGAAAGGCTTATTTATAAACAACCTTAATATTAATTATTTAATTTGGAATGATGAAACCGCACTATGGTTTTACAGATAAAAGTTTTAGAAGGTTAAGTGTTTTTTGAGACAGGCTGAGCCTCCGTTTGATGGATGCTCTGCAGTCATTTTATTTATTTATTTATTTAAAAGTGGAAGCTCTGATTTTTAAAAAAGATTTTATTTATTCATTTTTAGAGAGAGAGGGAGAGGAGGAGAAAGAGAGGGAGAGAAACTTCAATGTGTGGTTGCCTCTTGCATGCCTCATATTGGGGACCTGACCCATGCAATCCAGGCATGTGCCCTGACTGGGAATTGAACTGGCAACCCTTTGGTTCGCAGCCCATGCTCAGTCCACAGAGTACACCAGCCAGGGATCTGCAGCTATTTTTTAAGCTTTTGCTAGATGAGTTTAAAGTTTCTCTTCAGGCATTCCCGAAGGAGCAGCTCTGCACCTATGTGGTTAATACCAGCCCGCACGAGAACCTGGGCAGCAAAGAGACCCACTCTGCGCCTGCCCAAAGCACCCAGCCCTCCCTAAGCCAGACCCAGTGGAGGGTCCGGGAGCTGTGCTCTCCTCAGTGTGTGCTCCCTTGAAGGTATCAAGCTCCCTTCTCCTTTCCCTCCACCTTGTTTTCAGTAAACCTCTTCCTTCGAGTCTGTTTTTCTTTCTCTCTTGATTTTTATCTTGGAAGGAGCAAGAATCCCTTCACAGTGACATTTTGACAATGTCACACTGCTAGCACTTTCTAAGAGTCCTACAGAAAACCCAGGTCACCTGAGGCTCAGTCCAGTGTCCTCATTTACACTGTGGCTGTATACATACCTCTATTTGAGTAAAACTGTTACAGATGGGGAGAGAGAGACCCGAGTCAGGAGGCCCCCCTTCCCTGTACCTGGATTCTTGTCCCTCCGCAAGAGGTGAATTCAAGCATAACACAAGCACCTACGGTGGAAGTGAGGTAGCAAGTTTATTTATGAAACACAGGAGCATGCAGCTGCAAGCAGCGCCCAGCTAGTCTAGGTGCCCCATGTATAGAGAAAATAAAGTCATTAGTAAATTTATTAGTAAGTTAGCCCTATCTATACACTTGAGCTGAGGCTATAAGTGGGTACTCAGCTAATCCAAGTATGCTGACTGTTGGGGTTCAGGGGTTATATACCTCAGCTGGCTTGTAGGTTCTCCTGTTCTCCCCTTTGGGAATAATGTACAGCTACAAAGGCTTTCTTTCTCAGTTAGTAAAGGTTCTTTGTCTTAGTGAAATTGTTACAGAGGCCCCCTTTCCCAGCATAGGCCACCCTCTTCATGATGTTCAGAACACCCCACAGTCTTAGTAAGACTGTTACAGAGCCCCTTTGCTCAGCACAGTCTCAAGGACTCTCTCCTTCTCCTGTGCTATTTTGCTAGTAATGCTCGGGACACCCAACTATCTTATCAAACCGAACTCAGAACTGCTGAATTAAGTGGTAAGATGGGTCTCCCTTTTGCTTTTATTCTCCTGCATTAAGTTCTTGGTTAGATTGTAATGGCAAGGACCCTGCCTTTTCCCCCTCTGGCTGCTATTCCTAGCTGCTACCCAGCAAAACCTTCAATAATGATCTTTAATAAACTGTTCTCTCTGCTTGAAATTCAGATGAAAAATGCAAAATTGAGTGGGTGGGCCCTGTTGTTGCCTATATAACAGATCCCCCAACAACCCAGGGATTGTTGGTTTTCCAGAACTAATAATCCCACTCCCCTTGCTAGTGACTGGGTTAAGGAGGAGCATGGCAGTTGACAGAGTGAAAATGGAACCCATGCAATAGGAACAAATATTTGCAAACCCTATAGTGGGTAAAGGCTTAATATAGTCCGGGATATATACAGGACTCTTGCAACAACAACAAACCCAAGTGACCCAGTTGAAAATTGGGCTTAGGACTTGAACAGACATTTCTCCAAAGGAAACGTGCAAGTGGCACGTAGGGACTCAAGGGCCCCCACCTTGAGCTGGTTCCTCGATTCATGTCTGCTTGCAAGAGAAGAATTCCAGTGAGAGACAGCACGTATAGTGGAAATGAGACAGCAAGTTTATATGTGAAACACTCACGAGCACAAAGCTGCGAGCAGACACCCAGCCAGTCTGAATGCCCCACATATAGAGGAAAGAAAGTTGGTTGTTTGTTCTATACCCTTGAACCGAGGCTACAGGTGGGCACTTGGTTAATCTGGGTGTGCCGACTCTTGGGGTTCAAATGTTACATACTGTAGTTAGCTGCTAGGTGCCCCCCTCCTTCTTCCCCTTCCAAACCTTGGGAATAATGTACAGCTGGAATGGCTTTCTTTCTCAGCTAGTAAAGGTTCTTTGTCTCAGTGAAATTGCTACAGAGGCTCTCTTTCCCAGCAGAGTCTCAAGGACTCCCCTCCTCCTGCGCTGCCCCCACTTGTGTTCAGAATGCCTGCCTGTCAGTCCTACCAGACTAGGCTCAGGACCGAGGAGTCAGTGGGTGAGACATGTCTCCCCCCTCCTCCCTGCCTTCGTTTACTACCTATCCTACCTAACATAAGCACATGAAAAGATTCTCAACATCATCAGTTATCAGGGACATGCAAATCAAAACCATGATGAGATAACACCTGACATCCATTAGTATGGCCATTATTAAAAACCCAAAAACCTGACAATAGCAAATGCTGCCCACGATGTGGAGAAAGTAGGATATTTTTGCACTGTTGGTGGGACTGTAAAATGGTGCAGCTACCATAAACTGCATGCAAAGCCTCAAAAAATTAAAAATATAACTACCATGTGGTTCAGCAATGACACTTTTGGGTAGATCCAAAAAGACAGAAAACAGAATCTGGAAGAGATATTTGCACCCCTGTTCATTGCAGCATCATTCACAAAAGCCAACATGTGAAAGCAAACAAAATGTCCATCTATGAAAGAATGAATAAAAAAAAATATGATGTGTACAACACAGATGAAACTTGAGAACATTATGCTAATAAACCAAGCACAAAAAACATACTCTGCGATTCCACTTCTGTGAGTCAGGTGTATCTGAAGTAACCAAACTCATAGGAACAGAGTAGAAGGGTGGTAGCCAGGGTCTTGGGGTGGTGGGATGAGCTGTTCAATGGGTACGGAGTGTCAGTCATGCAAGATGGAAGGTTCTAGAGATCTGTACAATACTGTGCATTTAGTTAACAGTATGGTCTGGTACACTAAAACTGTTAAGAGGGTAAGGTGTTTTGTTTTTATTTTTTAACCACAGTTAAGTAAAAAAAGAATAAGCATATGACCTAATTCTGAGCGGTAAAATTGAAAGGGGAGTTGATTGAAGGAAAAGTTGTGTGGGGGCACGCAGGAAATGTTTTCTTGCTCTTAAGAAAGTGAGTCAAGAAAAAAAATGGTCATCTGGAATTGTTACGTGTTTCATGACCAGTGGGAGGGTAAATGTACCGACAGACTTCCAGGGCACATAGCCAGACCACTGACTTCCTGCACCTGAAGTTGTGACACGTTTGAGAAATAGATTTCCTTGTTACTTAATTTGGCCAAGTCAGTGAATACTGTTACTTGCAGCACAGAAACATCTTCCCTAAAATAGAGAAGATTTTTAAAGTGTAATTTTATATCTTTAACTTTCCTGGCAAGTTATCTAAACTATATTATTTATTTAAAAACTAAGCTACATTAGGAATTAATCTATCAGTTAGGATTACTTATTTAAAAATATAGGGAAGACTTTCTTCAAAGTCAGGTTTGTTGAGCTGTAAATACAGTAAAACTCCACTTTTTATATACAGAGCTCTGAGTTTGACAAATGCATACTTCTTTATGGATTAGTCTTTATGTACACTTACCAAGTAAAAAAAAAATGTGTGTACATTGTCTTAATTTCAGCTTTGATTTGAGAAGAAAATTTTTCTCCAAATGAGATAAACTCTATCCTCTTGTATTTGTAGCTCCAGACCATCTCCTGAAGGGGCTGCGAAGCACTCTGGAGGGGTAGAGAAAACAGTCCAATCCACAGCAATATTATGAGTGTCCAAGTACACTCTATATAGTCACATTTTTTGCCAACCACTTTTATTTTCAATAAATCAGAACATTGCAGGTGTTTGGGCTGAAAGACCTCAGTTCTGGGAAACTCCTCAGTCCCGGCCAAACCAGGATGGTTGCTCCTCTAGCAAGGCTTCTCAGTCGCAGAAGTGTTGCGATGTGGGCTAGATGACTGTTGTAGGGGGTTGCCCTTCGCATTGAAAGATGTTCGTAGCACCCGTGGCCTCTCCCAACGCCCTCCCCACAGTCACCATAATCAGCAGTGTCTGCGGACATCGCCATGTGTCCCTGGGGAGCAAAATCCCCCAGGGTGGGAACCACTGCCTGGGATGTAAGTGCCCTTACAACTCAGAAATGTGAAGCCCATGATCATACTCTTTGTGGCTGTCGCACAGCAAAAGCAAGCTGGTTCTACTGTTTTTTACACAGGACTTAAAGCTCTGAGGCACTGCTTCTAGACACTCCCGTTGTTTGGATATTCTTCTGCCCCTCCCACTTTTTTAATGTTGCAAATGATCTGCTTCTCTCCTGTAGGTTCTGGGGAACTGTGGGCAGTGCTCATGTAAGTCTCTGGGCTTTTTTTTGTTTGTTTTTTGTTTCTTTGTTATTTCTAATTCTTCCACACTCACATACTCATATCACATAATCAACTTTACACACACTTATAGGATTAAATGTGAGTAATTTTAACAGGATGGTATTTTGTACATTTTTCTGCTTTTTTCTTTCTCAGTTACCAATGCTACCTGGAAAGATTTCTAAGAAAATGAGTATAGCGCTACTTTATATTTTCAATAGCTGTGTAATGTGCCATAGTGTGAATGTACTGTATTTTATACACCATTTTAACTATTAATGTTTTTTTGCTTTAACCTGCAGTGTTTATATAATAGTCTGTCCAAAAGGTATCCAGCCATGTAGTATGAAAGAGACATTTATTGAAGAAGATACAAGATAAAGAAACATTGTACACAGGACAATGATGCCTCAGTTCCCTTCAAAATAGGCACCTTGGGACCTTACACAACTTTCCCAGTATCTCTTCTACTGTTCAAAACACTCTGCAAAACCCTTTATTGGAATCACCATCAGCTGCCCCATTGTATTTTCCTGAATCTCATTAATGATCTGAAATCTCTTCCCTTTCAAAGGTGATTTTAATTTTGGAAAAAGCCAGAGGTCTCAGGGCAACAATTCTGGCCTGTAGGGGGGCCGAATCACCTGAGTGATTTGATATTTTATGAAAAACTCTGCCTGAGACGTGATGCATGAGTATTGTAGTGATGAAGCTGCCAATCACCAGTTGCCCGTAGCTGCGGCCTTCTGAGTCATCTGAATGGTTTCCGTGGAGGAATGTTCAAGCTTAACACAAAATTTGATGCAGATATGTTCTCTACTCACTCAGTCATTTTGAATGCAACTGCCATACAGTGCACATGTTCTCTCAATGGAGTCTGCTGCCCCCACTGACTAGTACAGTGAAGTCATCATTGTTCACACATGCACCTTCCAGTCCACTCTCCTTGGCTGTCAGGTAACATCAATGCCATGCAAACTATTCTCATTACATTAACAATGTCTGGACTTTTTCTGGGCAGACCTCTTGTATATGTGTGTGTGTGTATGTGTGTATATTTTAATATTGCAGTGTTGCAATAAACATCTTTGTACGTATGCCCTTATCTTCTAGTACTCTTCCTCCTATGGGAGAGATTCCCAGAAGTGGGATTGGTGAATCAGAGGGTATTCCAAATTTTAATAGATTTGCCAGATAGCTTTCTAGAAAAGCTGCAATATTTCTGTTGATATACTTAAAACAAACAAACAAAAACAGAAACAAACAAACCTCTTTCTATATATCTCCAGTAGGAATGTGTTGTTGTTCTGTTTAAGTTTTGCTAATTTGATGGGAGTAAATTGATGTCACAGTGATAGTTTCCTTTGTATTTCCCCAGCTAGTAGGGTTTGAACGTTGTTTCATCTTCGTAGGTTATTTACATTTGTTTTTTTGTGAAAATTTCTCCTTCTGCCCTTTGACATTTTTCCTAATGGAAATTTTATTCTTACAACCTGTAAGAGTTAATCTCTCTCTCTCCATATACATATACATATAAGTATACATATATATATACACGTACATGTACATGTATATGTATACATGTATATGTATATGTATATGTATAATCTTCACATCCATGTATCCAGTTCATATCTCTATTTACATACGTATACATTACCTACCACTGTATCATTTTTAACTTGAATTTACTCTTTCCTGATAGTAATACAGCCCTACCACTGTTTTGCTTATATTTATTTTTTTCTGGTATCTTTTGCCTTTCCCTTCATTTTAAGCCTTTCTTTACCCTTCATCCTATTTTTTTTTTGTAACCAGCCTCTAACCAGGTTTTGTTTCAATTGAATCTGTGTATCTTTTCATGACAGTATTAATAGGAAAATTATGTCCTGGCCAATATTCTTGATATTCTTTCCATAGTTCTTTATTATTCATTTTTCTACTTGTTTACTGTTTCCCCCCTTATTGATTTGTAAGTTTTGCCATACTTTACAATTTTCAGCACTTATAATTAGACATCTGTTTCTCTTTTGATTGTTGAAAACACTACACTCAGTATTTCTGCCACCAGAAGGCTCGGTTTCCTCGCTGCCCCTCCCTAGCAGGGTCTGGTCCTTGGAGTAGCTTTCATCCTGCTCTTCCAGCTCGATCCCATTGGAATGCTTTCCTCTGTCCCAACCTGCTGCCCCGAGGAACTGCTGCACACCTTTTGTGCTTTCACTCCTACTGTTATTGAATATCTCTTGTGTATACCTCTTCTGTTTCAGTGTTTCTATTCTTACTGATTTTCTATATCCCCAGTTTATCACTATTAGTTAAAATTTAAATACGGTTACATTGGAAAGTTTATTGCTCATTACCCTTTTCATGCCTTCTTCATAGGTCCTTATCTTGAGTATTCTGTTTGCATCTTTTGTTGTTGGGGATCTTTCCTTGAGTTTTCCCTATGTTTTCCGAATCCTTGCTTACCCACAAGTTTATGGCCGATGTGGGATAGTTGGAACACAGGTTTTTTCCTCCTGCTACTTCTTTGGCTGTGATTCTGCTTTCTGATGTTTCAGATGAGACGCCTGCTCATTGCCGTCCCATTAATAAGCAGCTCTGGGAAAAGTTCTTCTATTACTTTTTCAGTTATAACCTTTTCCTTCTCTTCTTATATTTCTGGAACATCTGTTTTCATATTAGATTTCTTCTCTAATCCTCTAATATTTTCCCTCATGAACCTAATTTCTTAGGTGTTTTTTTTCTATGTGGTTTGAAAAGTTTCTTTTACTTGATTTTCCAGGCACTTTTTGGTGTCTCGTACCAGGCTTGTTCCTCTGGTGAAAGCCTCAGCTTCTGTATTCACTTATCTTCTAAGACAAAAGGGGTGAAGTATGATTTTGCCTATGGGAAAAGTCCAACAGATTACCAAAACTGCAGAGCAGTCATTAGCCTTCATGCAGGAACAGCATCGTCTCAGACTTCAGGAAACAAAACTGATGGGCGTACAAGGAGAAATGGACTGATACAGCATGCTGGGAGATTTCGCAAACCTCTCTCAGACACTAAAAGGCCAATTAAGTACAATGTAAGAAGAGAGAAGACTAGAGTGACATAGTTAACAAGCAGAATTTAACCCACATACTACTGTGCACCCAACAAGTGGAAGGCACATTCTTTTCAGTGCAGAATATCTTTGAAAATCGTCCATGCAACAGACCACCTAGGGGTTGTCCACTAATCCCCCTAACACCCAAAGCACACACTTTCACTCATTCCTTGTTCCCTGACCACAATAGAATTAGAAAAGGACTGACAGCACAAAGATATTTTTGAAAGTTCTGTACATAGCTGGATATTTAAAAACATTAAATTTAAATAACTTTTGGTTAAATATAGCATATAAAAATTAAACTATGCAAATTTGGAACTAGAGTGATTAAAGCAGTACATTGTTGTGCACCCAAAGTAGTGTTTAGTGAGAAATTTACACCCTTCACTGTTTGTAATTAGAAAAGAAAAACTGAACATAAATGAGCAGAGAAACTGGGAAAAACAACAACATAATAAACCCACATAAAGTAGACTCAATATGAGAACTAAATCTTGAAGAAAGATAAAAAAACAAAAATTAACTTGAGCATATTAACAAATCAAAGCTAATTCCTTAAGAAGTCTAATAATGTAGAAAATTTTCGATATCATTTATCAAGGAGAAGAGAGAAACAGGGGCAAAAATAAAAGGCACAGGAGACTTAAAAATACATTTTAACACAATACAATCTATGGCAGATTGCATAACTATTCTCAGCTCTCCATCCCTCCCTATATCAATGGTCTTTGTTGCATAAATTTGAAGTTTCTCCTGATGAAGGTGGGGTACATACACCTCCATTTCTGATACAGGGCCAGGCCGTGTAAGTTACTTTGGCTGTTCTGCCACGAGGCTGTAAGGGGCATCACACATTTCCTTTTATCCCTCTTGTCCCTCTGTCATCCCATGAAAAGAACATGTCTTGGGTGGCCAGTTGATCCAAGAAAGTTCTGAGACATCCTTAGATATGGAGTTGGCCCAGCCGAGCCCAGAGATCTGCCAAGGCCTGACTGTCTTGCGGGTGTGTGAGCTGGATTAAATGCTACTCGACACCACTAAGTGTGGAGTGGTTGGTGCATTGCACAGCATTGCTGACCTATGCTGATTAACATACTGTGTTACCAAATGCGAAAAAAGTGGAAAATTCAGTCAGTTTTTCTAGAAATATATTTAGACAATATAGGCCCAAGAAGAAGTAGAAAATCTGAATAGAGGAATTATCACAAAAGAAAAATGGATATTGCAAAGTGCCTTCACTACCAAATGGCATCTTCTACAACTTCAAGTAACAGATTATTCCTGTGTTATCCAAACTATTAAAAAAAAAAGTGCCATTGGTAACGATGCATGTAGAATAGAAAAATAAAACAAAATCATTGATCAAGATTTATTGAACATACATGCAGAAATTAAATAAAATAGAAGTCAAATGCTATAGTTGAGAGACCAACCTATAGATTAAACAAACACGTAGTTAGGAGCCAAAAGTTAGTAGTAGTATTTATGTACAGTAAACACAGCAGCAATGCTGAGACGGGGAAAATCAAAGCCCTCCTTCATTTGTACCACGTTTCACATCATTAATGTTCCTCTGGAGCCGTGTTCTGCCCCAGGCCCCGCCCAGCACTTCCTGTGTGATGTCACCTAGGGTGCATTAAGTCTCTTTTTGTAGCTTTGCGTATCATAGATAAACCCTCCAAAACATGATATGATTTTAAAGGTTGTCACTAGGAATTATTCGCCCGTGCTTCTCTCAGGAGTATCTGGCAAAAAACTGGATCATCAGTAACTGTGATGCTTGTTCACCCCATGCAGGGAATAGGCTGCTTTAAATTCCTCCCAGGCAAAATTCTAAAATAAGTAAACTTTTTGTGGGTAAAAATACTGAACATTATGCATATTATTTCAAATAGTTGTGTTTTTAAACTACTTTACAGTATATGAGTATTTTATGTACATTTTCCTCTTTAATATTTTTAAATTTGTGAGGTGTGTTTATCTTCCCCACTTTACAGGTGATTATGCTGAGGCTACTTAAGTGGGACCGCACTGCCCTGGTCTCACTAGCAAACAGAAAGGCTGAACTTGTACTGAGGTCTCTCAAACCAAGTCTCTTGTTCTCTAGTATGTTACATGGTACACTAAATTTCTTTCCACGTCAATTTAATTTTAAAACATGAACAGGATTCAATTCTGTTGAAATGATAACGGGACACACATCAGAAGTAGCAGCAGGTTGTTAAAAAGCAAAGTGACTAAAATAGAAAAGTCAGTGGATAAAATATGTCTATATCATCTCACACAAAAGCACAGTGTACTAGGATGGCTTGATAAAATTTCAGTTTTTTTCCTTGACAGTTGAAAATTTTAATGAAAAGGGTAGAAAAGTATAGAATACGAATATTAAAATATGTATAAAAAACAGGAAAAAACTTTCCTGTTTTCTTCACTCTGAGAAAAGAGTGAAGATCATTGATTTATTTGAAGAAATAAAAAGTCATACTTTTTTTTTAAGTTCCAGTATACCTAGTATTCTATTTTTGATATTTGTCTGATTTCACTGCAGCTTGACTCAGTGCTATACTGACAGAATCCACAAGGTGTCACTATAACATTATATTTATTTTGGAACCTGCATTGCATTTTCACTCTTACTAATTTTTTTTTATATTTTGTAGTAGGTTGCAACTTGGACTTCTCAAAGGGAATGCCCCTGAGGGCAGCTAGTTGCTCTGGGGGAGGTTTCTGAGGCTGGTGTTGGGAGTTCTGAAAAACGCTGAGGGCTAGACCAACAAAGTTTTTGATGGACACTGCTCACTAGCACAGGAGAATTGAAAGGAATGTTTTCCCCTCTCCTCTTACCTTTCACCTCCTTTTTGTCTCCCTAGTAACAACACAGTAGGAAGTCAGGGACAAGAAAGTCTGGGAAATATAGTCTGTAGAGTCTCAGTGCAGAGCAGAGCAGAAAAGAGTGGTCTTTGAGCTGAGAGACCCAGTAAATAAATAAGCAGCATGAATAAATCAAGCAACAAGACCATTAAGTAAGAGGGTAGTGGCTGGAGTTTAAACATTTTTCATTCTGTATTATTCAGAAGGAGAGGAAAGACATTATCTTTAAACTTTAAACAAGTTAAGCATGCATGTTGCAATCTTAGGGTACTTACTATAAGGACATGGACACACTATAACTTTCAAAGCAAAAAAAGGAATAAAGTGGAATGAGGGGAAATAGTCTATCAAACTGGAAAAGGCAAGAAAAGGGACAAAAGATTCTTATAAAAAATAAGTAAAAAGAACAAAGTAGGACATTTGAAATAAATCCAAATATATCAATAATCGTAACCAATTTAAATGGACTGAAAGCTCTAGTTAAAATGGATTAGCTTTTACAAGTATCTATGTTATACTCTTACATACACCTCAAGAACAGAGATCCAGAAAGTTTGGAAATTTTAAAAATGAGGATGTGAAAGTCATATACTAACTAACAAAAAAGGCCAATGCATCTATTTACTGTTAGATAAAACAGACTTTCAGCAAGAACTATTACTGCAGATAGGGATGGTTTTGATAAAGGGATTTATTTACCAATAATACATAATAATTGCAAGTGTGTATGGCCCATCAGCCTACTTTCAAGTTATAGAAAATAAGAACCAATAGAACTACAAAAGAAAAGAGACAAACACAATCATAGTTGAAAAATTTCTTATGCTTCCTTCAGTATTTGATGGATCACATGGACAAAAGTATGACTGAGGAAGCAGAAGATTTAAAAGAACAACATTCACGTGATTTAATGGACAGACACGGAGCACTGCTGCTGGCCGCAGGGGTGCACACTCTCCTGATTCACACGTTGGCCGTCTATAAGAGTGGAAGGTCTGTCAGTCTGGAAGGCAAGTTTCAACTGATTTCAAAGAGCTGGCATCACGGAGACCACTTTTTCTGACAAATGTAATTGAATTAGAAGTCAGTAAAAAAAATTATATTTAGAAGTTAAAAGCACATAAAACTAAATTTTTGGTCAAAGGAGAGATCATAGGGGAAATGAGAAAACAACACTGAAAAATAAAAACATCACATCTGAAAACTTGCAGGACACAACTAAGGCATTAAAACATTGAATCAATAACCAAAAGCTATTCTACATATAAAATAAACACCCACTGAGTTTTTTATTGGCAAATTCTACAAACATATTAGGAACAAAATTCCAATCCTACAACTGCTACAGAATATAAAAAGGAAACATTCCTTACCTTGTTTGAGGAGTCTGGTATAACTTTGAAAACAAAACTGTATAAAGATAATATCAAAAGTAACAGACTAATTTTATGCATGGCATTAATAAAATAATTCTAAATAAAATATTAGCAAATCAAGTCCAGCAAAGCATAGCAGACATAATACCATTTGACCAAGCTGGAGTATTCCAGGAATACAATGTTAATAATGTAAGTCACTCAGTAGAAGAGTAAAGGAGAAAAATTATATATATAATCCATATAATTTAATTAACTTATTATACAAGCTCTAAAACTATATGAAGAAGGCAACTTAGCTTATAAAGGGCATCTTAAAAAAGTGAAATGCAAAAAATAATCTAAAATATGTATTTGTTTTATATACTTGAGAAAACATTTCTACCTAAGACTAAGAACCATAAAATGATTCCTGCTACAACAACCGTTACAACGCTTAACATTGCATTAAAGGCGTTAGCTGGTGCGGTAAGACCAGAAAAAGGGATATACACATAAGAATTATATAGCCTTGTAGATTATATGATTGTTCATGTAGAAATTCAAAAGAATTTAAAGATAATAATTGAATTTAGCACGGTTCCCAGATATAAGATGAACATAATGCATTGGACACATGTACAGATTTGCAAACACATATGTACAGACTGATATTTATATATTGGCTTCAAACAGAAATTCAAAAGTAAAAATTGCTCCATGTATAATAGATGCAACAATAATGACAGCATAACATGCCTACAAATAAATTAAACAAATGAAGTGTAAGATCATTTTGCAGAATATTATAAAACATTATAAGATGGTACTAGAGCAAGACTTAAATAAAAGGGAGAGTCATACTATGTTCCAGTTTACAAAGATTCAAAAAATAAAAAAGTCAGATTTTCCAAAATTAATATATAGATTCAATCTCATTTGGGATTCATATTTTTAAGCTATTAATAAGAGTTAAACACCTTTTTAAATGTGTGGTTTTATTTTGTCATAAAAACCAGTATTGCTAAGAATCCTGAATCGCTAATTCAAAAGAACCTATGCACCCCAATGCTCATAGCAGCACAATTTACAATAGCCAAATGCTGGAAATAGCTGAAGTGCCCATCCCCAAATGAGTGGATCAAAAAACTGTGGTACATTTACACAATGGAATACTACACAGCAGAAAGAAAGAAGGAGCTCTTACCGTTTGCGACAGCATGGATGGAACTGGAGAGCATTATGCTAAGTGAAATAAGCCAGGCAGTGAGGGACAAATACCATATGATCTCACTTATAAGAGAAACCTGATGAATGAAACAAATGACAAAATAGAACCAGAGGCATGGAAACTAGGAACACACTGACAGTGACCAGAAGGGAAAGGGGAGGGGGACAATGGGGGAAGAAGGGGAAGAGTCAACCCAAGGAACACGAATAGAAGGCTCATGGGCCCTCTATGAGGATGGAGGGGTTTGACTATGGGAGTGGGTGCAGTGGGGCAGGGGAGAGCCACGGGGAAAAAGGCTGAACAACTGTAACTGAACAACAATAAACAAAAGAAAAAAACCCTATGTTGCAAATAAGGGGAAAATAGGATTCTATGATATTCTATCAGTGTTATTCAGATCCTAAAAACATATTTAATTCCTAGCTGAACTGTGACTCTTTTCTGCCATTGCGGTTCTTAGAGAACGGGTGTATGTTGCTTGTGGGGACAGGGACAAAGATGCTTCCAGTTGCTGATCCAAGTCCCACAGCAGACAGATGCTTGCAGCAGACAGATGCATCTGACACCCTTCCAGTGCACTGCTGTCTCTTTTTTTCTGAAGTGATGTAAATAAATGACATTATTATATTTGGCCCTAAATATGTCATTATACATCTCTACACAACAACATTTTCATACATAAACACTATGCTCTTGTCATATCTGACAAAATTAATAATTTCCTAATAGTTATGAATAGTTATGATACCCAGTCCATATTTTAATTAGCCCAAATATTCCTCATGCATTGCATTTCCCCTTCATTGTCTTAATTCTTAGGTCATAAAACCTTATGCTGCTCTCATGTGCTTACACCAGGGTGAGTCTGAGAGGGCTCTCCTAGCCCTCAAAGTTGACTTGTTGCATAATGGCTTAACTTCCCTTCACCTTAATCAGCAGTGTCAGCCAATCTGGTCTTAGCTAGGAGTAAGAAAGAAAATAATCACTATATAAAATTCACAAAACAGGAAGGTCTTATGAATTTTTGTTTTCTTTCTGGCCTGTGTAAGATGCATAGAAAATGTTAGTTAAATTCAAATCACTGACCCTAATGTGAGCTGTACAATTGTTAGTTGTAAATCAGTCGGTTGTAAGTTGATCATTTCTTCTATTTCTTTGTATTCCACATAGTATGTTGACTAAATACTTGTTAACTGATTGATACTGTCTAAATATAAATTGATCTTTTCAAAGTACTTAATATATGTATTTGGTCATTATGAAGATATTTTAGATATATCATCGCTAGTTTTCAGATCTAGTATTTTGTACTCATTTCCCCACTTCTCCCATTTCCCTATCGTCTATTATTGGTTAAACATCTTCACCGAATGAAAAGGTGTAAAGAAAGTCATACGTTTTAATGTCTTCTACCCTTGATGCACATGTCATTTAGAAGTCTAGGCAGCAATTGGAAATGTAACAACTTCTATGAAGTGTAAATGGCAATGTGATCTTTAGCTTAATGAGAACCACAGGAACAGATCTGGAAAAATAAGCCAGTTTCTAAGCAGGTGTTGCCCTGAGCTCTTTGGTTGATTGGGTAGCCTGGAGGCAGGGCACTTCTTTCTGTAGCTATTTTTTTTTTCCATTTTGTCTCTCTGAAAGTTGTAGGCTGTCAAGTGAATTTTGCTTTTATTTATATTCAAAAAAAGTATTCACTTAAGGGCAGGGGAGAGTAATGGGGGGAAGGATGGGGTAACTGTAATTGAACAACAATAAAAAAAGATGAAAGTGAAAAAAATTATTTTAAATTGTGTATGAAAACATTCACTTGTGCATCTCTAGCATTTGGGCCACCAGTTAGTACAGATTTTATTTCCTTTGTACCTTCGTTTTGCTAAATCAGAGAAATAGTTCATTCTGTATTTTTAAGTAGCTCAACTCTGAATTCTATAGCAACTTCAGAATTATGGTCCATATTTATATTTATTTACTTATTTAACAAATAATTTATTAAGCACACCCAATGTGTAAAACGTTCTCTGAGGTTCAATTATTAAGGTTATCAGGGTCACCAGTGATTTCCATGTCGCCAAATTCTACCATCAGTTTTCAGCCTGTATCCTGTTGGGAATAGAAGCCCTTAACATAGTGATCATTCCTTCCTGCTTGACGCATGTGCTTCATGCAGCCTCCAGGTCTCCAGATTCCCTGAGTTCTCCTCTTACCTCAGTTGCCTGTGCTGAATGTCCCTTACCCTCCCACCCTCTAAGGTTAGGGCGCGTGTCCCTGTTATTAGACCTGACTTCTCCATCTACACTCATGTCTCAGATGATGCATTCAATCTTGTATATGCTGAGGCTTCTAAGTTTATCTCTCCAGTATATCCACCTGCATATCTGACATTTGCACCTGTGTGTCTGATAGGCGTTTCATATTTGACGTATTCAAAGTGAAATTTCCCCCCTCCACACTTGCGCCTCCCAAACCTGACCATGCCTTACCGTGGTCACTGCTACCACTCAAGTCTGAACCACCGTAACTCATCCCTGCACTGTTGTCCTCTAATTTCCTCCTCCTTTCTTCCCTCACCCTTTCACAATCTACTCTACACTCAGCAAAGCGAATGAAACATGTCACTATTCAATTATAAGCTCAGAGCATCTTCCCTCTCAGGGAGACTAAAAAGCCCATGTCCTTACTGTGGCTCACTGGGCTCACTGGGCTCACGGAATAGTGCTGCTGCCCATTTGACCTCTCTCTCCCTCTCTCATCCTTCAGGTTTGTTCTGCTCCTGCCATACCTGCTTCCTTGTTCTTCCTTGAGCACCAAACACTATCCTCAGGGAGTCTGTGCTGGCTCTTCCATCTTCCTGGACCTTCCCTTGGATATCCATGTGGTTCGCTCCCTCAATTTTTTTATGAGCCTCTGCTCAGGTGTTACCTTAAGAGACACTTTCCTGGAAACCTTATCTAAAATAGCAGCCTCCCCACACTGTCCACTTTATCAGGTTTACTTTTCTTTATAGAATTTATCACCTGAAAATTTTTTTAAATTGAGGTGCAATTGACATATTATATTATATTAATTGCAGGTGCACTGCGAATGATTATGTGACATATTTTTAAAAATTACTTATTAACTAACTCCTCTTGCTAGAATAAAACTTCCATGAAAACAGGAAATTTACCAATTTTGGGCACATAGTTGGCTTCCAAAAACTGTTAAATGAATGATTGAATTGTATCTTCCCTCCTAAAGTTCACAAAGCATTTATTCATTTAACAAATATTTATAGCCATTTAAAAATTTCATATGTGGAATAGACACATCTGAATTTCCAATGATAAATTTCATTAATTAGGTGTTGGAATTTTCTTAAATGAATTAGAAACAGTATTTACTAGTAATGTGGATTCATGTTTTCATTGTATTTCTGCAGTATCATAACATATGTAAAAACTTGCTGGAGCAGCTTCTGTGAGCTCTACCTCCACCATTTCATAATTTACAATTTTATAAATTATGCCATGACATGGAATCCCTTTGTACAATGCACACCAACCTCTGATGAAACAACCACCAGTGACAACGTGCTCACTCTCTCGGGAGGATTCATTCCATCTCCAGGTGGTAGCAGCCCTTATGAAGAACACCCGCATTCTTAGCATTCATAAAAAACATCTCCCTACGTCTTCATACTCATTGGTCTTAGTTATGACCAACAGCTTCCTCTCACCCCTTCCACCCGCTATGAAAACTCATCAGCTGTAATGTTTTAAGGTATCTATCATTTATTAAGGTTGTTTTACATTTCGACCTTCCTTTAGAGTACTGACACTCTCCAGCTCAGTATCAATTGTCTTAATCATAACTATTTTCTGCCCACATGCCTGTGATAAAGGACATTCATCTGGGGTTACAACTGTAAATTTCTCTGAGATACTGCAATACAGCACTAAAACATTTAACTTGTGTCCTGACCGGTGTGGCCCAGTTCGGTTGGGCATCGTCCTCCAAAGCGAAGAGTCACCAGTTTGATTCTGGGTTGGGGAGCGGGCCTGGGTTGCCTGTTCAGTCCCAGATGGGGCATCTTCGAGAGCAACTAATTGATCTTTCTCACATTGATATTCCCCTCCCTCTCTTTCTCCCTCCCTTCCCCTCGCGCTAAAAGTAAATAAATAAAGTCTTAAAAAAAAAACATGTAACTTGCTCCTTCTTCATCATGAATAGACTCTTTCTTTAATATGGGCCATGGATTATGATCCAGGAATAAGAAAGTGGGAAAAGAACAGGTCTGTCTATGTTTCCTACCTTATTCTAAATTCTCTGTTTGGAGCACAGAAACAGCAGCCTTACTGAAACCAAATGCCAATGTTGGCCACTAGAACTTGATATAAAACAATTATGTGTCGAGACTATGATTACAGCTTTTACACTTACAGGATTTTAGAACTAGGACACATCTTAGAGTCAGTCTAATGTAATCTAATTATTTCACATATAGAAATTCAGGTTAACCTGCTTTTTCATGTTTTTTGTTACCCAATCCTGTGCTCTCTGCTCATCTGAAAAAGTACAATCATGTTACTTTCTAGTGATTGGAGGTAAGGATAAGACTTAAAGACCTCTGGTCTAATTTTCTAACTTTATAGAACACAAGTTCTGAAAAGATTAAGTGACTTGTCCAGATTCAAATGATTTCCTCTGTACGTGCATTCTAGAATACTTTCTATTACAGTGGGTTTTAGATTATATGATTAAATGATTACAAAGCAGAAATAACCAGTAATCTAAATCCTTCCATTTATTTTAAACAATTGATAAAGTTCTTTGAGCCAACTCTACTTTTTAAGGTATATTTTGAAATTTTAATATACATAAAAATAGGAAGGATAGTGTAATGAATGTCCATAGGTCCCAATTCAATAATTGCCAACATTTCATCTCACTCGTTTCATCCATTCCCTTTATTTTAAATCCTCACCCGAAGGTATGTTTATTGATTTTAGAGAGAGAAGAAGGGAGAGAGAGAGAGATACGCATCAGTGTGAGAGAGAAACGTTGACTGGTTGCCTCCTGTTCGCTCCCTGAACCTTCAACTTAGGTATGTGCCCTGACCGAGACTCAAACTGGAGACCTTTTGGTGTAGCAGCTCCAACCAAGTCACCCTACCAGCGCCATCCAATTCTTTTTTATTTTTTTGCTGAAATAGTTTAAAACAAATTTCAAACACTGTGTTATTTTACACTGACATATACAGGGTGGGGCAAAAGTAGTTTTACAGTTGTGAGTATTCAAAACAGAGTTTTTGTATTATTATTTATTAATTATTGTATTATTTTCCATATGAACAATTGTAAATCTTCTTTTGACCAATTCTGTATTAGTGTGCTATGCTAAAAAATTGACTTTAGAAATCATGAAACCATATCCTTCATAACAAAATTAACGATTCCTTAGTATAGTCTAATACATTCAATATTTATAATTCTCCAAGTGTTTCAAAAATATCTTTTTATATTTGATTTGTCCAATTAAGAGACTCACACAACAGCCACTTTGTTTAATCCCTTAATCTAAGTAGCTCCACATTCTCCTTGTTGTTTATTTATTGAAAAATTGAGTTACTCATTCTGTAGAATATTCCATATTCAGGATTTTTCCACATGCTTCCTGTTGGTGACATTTAACTTGTCACCCTATCCCTTGTATTTCCTGTTAACTAAGTGCTCTGGGCTTGATGAGATTCAGGTTCAACTCAATTTGCAAACATTTGTGGTGCTGGATGGTTCATAGAAAGCATTTAGTGTTAGTGTTGAGTTATCACACTTCTGTGATGCTAAAATGATTCAGTTGCCCATCAACTTCACCTAGCAATTTTATCTACTGATGAAAACTGCCTGAATCATTTTAGTAGGCAAATGGGCAAATTTCTAATTTTCTCCTTTTTACTCTTATTAACTACACCTTTTCTGTTTAGAAGAACTTTCCATCATCTGGGCAATTTAGTTACTCTGTAGTACAGGGAAGGCAGGATAAGTTCTTGATTCTTTTCTTTCTATAGCCAATTTTCAACGTAAGGAAATGTTCTAAATACAATGATGACCATCTAGATTTGTGTGTGTGTGTGTTTGATTTTTTCCTTTTTCTTTCGTCAGTGATGGAGCGATCTCTTGAGTTCTCATGAAATAATTGCTGTCACTTTTTTCCCCATTTTTCTCACATTCTGCCAATGGATTCTTCCCTTTTGCTTCTGACACGTTCCATTAGTCTTTGATCGCCTCTTTGCTTTCTGGCATCACTTGTTACAAACCCATGTACTGCATTTTCTTTTCCAAATCTGGAATCAGAATTCTGCCATAGAGTTCTGCTTTCTTTTAACGGGAAATGCTACATGGAGACCAAAATGTGGGCACTAAGGGCACTCTTGTTTCCTGGTGGTCACTCTCCTCTAGATCTTTGCAATTATAGAGCTAAGAAATATATATATATTTTTAAAAGAAAAGCAAAATCATGAAGTAATATTAATATTCAATCTCAATATTTAAGTAAAATTTAACATAGAATTTTCACTTAACTTCTTTAACTTTAGCCTCTTCTCTCTTACACCAATATTAGTTCTTAATCATATTGATATTAGTTGCTTTATCTTCGTGCATAAATGCATGTATCCGTATGTCTACTGTGGATCCTGAGAAAGATGATACCTACTAAGAAAGGCTCCCAGTGGCTAGCTGGGCTCAAATTAAAACAAAACAGAACAAAACAAATCAAAACAAAAAACAGAGACCAGCAGCCATTTTTGCACAGGAACCTCTCAAACAAACTGCACGTCAGGGAGAAACCTGCACTGAGCTACCTGCCTGCACTGTGCTCCTACCATCTGAGCCAGCCCTTGTACAGGAGTCCCTGGAATCCTGTTTCAACCAATAGGTCTGAGGAAAGCCTCAGACCTATAGACAGTTCTATTTTTAGTTTTTAGAGGAAATTCCATACTGTTTTCCACAGTGGCTGCATCAGTCTGCGTTCCCACCAACACTGCACTAGGGTTTCCTTTTCTCCACATCCTCTCCAGCGTTTGTTGTTTGTTGATTTGTTTATGATGGTCATTCTGATTAGTGTGAGGTATTATCTCATTGTAGTTTTCATTTGAATCTCTCTGATGTCTAATGAGGCTAAGCATCCTTTCATATGCCTATGGGCCCTCTGTAAGTCTCCTTGGAGAAGTGTCTGTTCAGGTCCTTTGCCCATTTTTAATGGGATTTCTTGTCTTCTTGGTGTTGAGTCATATGAGTTCTTTTTATATTTTGGAGATCAAACCCTTGTCTGAGGTATCATTGGCAGATATGTTTTCACAGGTGGCTGTTTCCCTTTTTGTTTTGATATTTTATTTATTCATGCAGAAGCTTTTTAATTTGATATAGTCCCATTGGTTTATTCTTTCCTTTATTTATATTGCCCTAGAGGATATATTGGTGAAAATATTGCTGCATGGGTATCTGAAGTTTTACTCCCTAGGTTTTCCTCAAAGACTTTTATGGTGTCATGGCTAATATTTCAGTCTTTTATACATTTGAGTTTATTTTGTTGTATTGCATAAGTTAGTCTAGTTTCATTTTGCATGTACCATTCCAGTTCTCTCAACACCATTTGTTGAAGAAGCTATTTTTACTCCATTGTATACTCATGGAGTAAAAATGCTCATACTCATGCCCCCTTTGTCAAGTATTAATAGACCATAGAGACATAGGTTTATTTCTGGGCCTTCTATTCTGTTTCATTGATCTATGTGCCTGTTTTCCTGCCCGTATCAGATTGTTTTGATTATCATGGCTTTGTAATATAGTTTGATGTCAGGTATGGTGATTCCTCCTACTTTGTTCTTCTTTCTCAGGATTGCTGAAGCTATTTGGGGTCACCTTAGGTTCCATATAAATTTTTGAAATATTCTTAATTTGTGGAATATCTCATTGGTATTTTAATATGGATTGCATTGAATCTATAAATTGCTTTGTGTAGTATGGGTATTTTAATGATGTTCATTTTTCTAATCCATGAACATGGTATATGCTTCCATTTGTTTGCATCTTCCTTAAATTCTTTCTTCAGTGTTGTATAGTTTTCTGAGTACACACCTTTTACCTCTTTGGTTAAATTTATTCTTAGGTACTTTATTTTTCTTGTTGCTATAGTTATTGGAATTTTTTCCTGGTTTTTGTTTCTGATATTTCATTGTTGGTGTACAAAAATGCCTTCAATTTTTGAACATTGACTTTGTATCATAATATTTTGCTAGGCTGAGTAGATTTTTGGTTGAGTCTATAGGGTGTTCTATTTAGACTATCATGTCATCTGCAAATAATGGGTGCTATACATGCTGTTGTATAGGTGCACAGTCTTCATTCTGGATCCACCCCTGGTGATGTCAGATGGTGTCCCAGTCTGGCCCTAGGCAGCCTGTTTGAGACTACCAGTGATTACAGTCTGTATACTGTCTCATTCAGTTGTTAGTCAATCTGTAATCATCAGTCAGGCTTAAGCACCACAGGGTGGAGCAGAGTAATCCTTGTCAGTGGGGCTATTGTTTTCCCTCAGGCTGATGCTGCTTGGAGTGGACAAGTCTGCCTCAGAAAGATAGCTCTTGTAGTCTGGGAAATGACTCAGCACAGGGATCCTACAGCTGCTCCCTCAGTCTCTCCCCAAAGCCACCACCCCAAGACTCTCCTCAAGCATCTCTAGTTCACTGTGCCAGAGCCCAGGGTAAGTGGCTGCAAATGAAATTATATGTGTTGGCCCTTTAAGAGGCTCCCTTTGTCTCCAGTTGTTTCTCCCTGACAGATAGAAACCCTGCTGCTTCTCACACTGGATGTTATCTAGGTTCCTTTTCAGCTTTGGTGCAGTAGACTGGGAAGCCCAGCTTGAGGTTTAGACCTCACACTTCTTAGGAGTAACCCTCTAGCTGCTGAAATTTCCATTTGACACTTTAGACACTGCCCGTGGGAGCTCAACCAGCCTTCTCTCATCTACTCCTCACTCTGTACCAGTCATGTTGTGGTTTCTTCTGTCTCTCTGTGCTTATAAGGCTTCTCTCCAGCTAGTGTTCAGTTGGTTATTCAGGATTATTTCTCTGCAATTTACTTGTAATTCCAGATTGGTCCTGGGATGAGGTTAGTGTAGCTTCTACTTACTCTTCCATCATCTTGGATCCTCCTGATAATCTTTTGCACAAACAAGTGCCTCAGACTTAGGAACTTTTCACCTGAGATATAGGCTTCTCTGACTTGATTGACTACATGAATGCAATTGATGATATTCAGCCAATGTACCTAGATGAAAATGCAGCTGATCCAGCCTCCGGGGGAACCAGTATTTGTGGGTGAGTTGCTGAAGCTGGAGATGAGATGTGGACCCCAGGCAGGAGGCAAAGTCCCACTCCTAACACAAGGGAGCACAGTGACTCACGCACGCCACCTGCCTCTCATGCCGTGTACTGCTCTCCACCCCAACAGAATCAATGCTTTAAATGGCTAATTATTGCTTCCGTTCCTTTTTCTATCCCCAACTATTCAATTTAATTTTTGTTTTAATTCTAATCTTTAATTTTAAAAGGATAAAACTTAATCTGTATATTCTTTTAAGTACAATTAAACTACTATTATTCAGTTTATCAGTTTCAAGTGATATACTTAGCTCACATTTCTTTCACTGGGTAGCTTAAAATATATAGGTAGGAAGCTAATACCTAATATCCAGAGTTTGTATACTACCAATAGATGTCATCACCTTTATCCATCCTTTAGTGTTTGTTCTGCAGTTGAATATATTCAGTGCTTACCTCTCTACCCTATGATAAATCTTCAGTAATCCTCTTGTTCTGGATTGCTCTCTAGTACCTTCTTCAGGATTATCTTATGGGAACAACATTTCCTGAACTCCAGTATGTTTACAACTCCTTGTCTGTGGCCTTTATATTTGAAGAGCAATTTCAGCAGATATAAATTCTTAGCTCATATTTCCTTCCATTGAGTATCTTAAAAATATTGTTCTTGTGGTTTCTTCTATAGAATGTTGCTGTTCCTGAATGCTTAAGCAATATTTTTCCTTATCTTTAAAGTGAAATGATTTTGCTTAAGATATGTCCAGTGCTGACCAGTTTGTGTCATTTCTCATTGGTATGTAGATCCAAGAGTTTTTAAATTCAGGAAACTTTCTTGAAATACAGTTTTAAAGATTTTATTTGTTTCATTTCCTAGTTGCCTTTTATTTCTTCTTCTTGTTTGATTGCCTTGTCTAAGATTTCCAGTTCTATGCTGAATAACAGTGGTAAAAGCAGCCATCTCTGTCTTATTCCTGATCTTAAGGGAAATCCTTATAGTTTTCCCTGTTGAGTATAATATTAGCTGTGGCTTTGTCACATATGGCCTTTATTATGTTGAGGTATATTCCCTCTATTCTAACTTTGCTGAGAGCTTTTATTATAAGAGGGTGCTGGATTTTGTCAAATGCTTTTTCTGTATCTGTTGATTTGATCATCTGATTTTTATCCTTATTTTGATTATGTGGAGTATCACATTAATTGATTTGTGGTTATACCAACCTTGCTTCCCAGGAATTAATTTATTTTATATTAAAACAGTTAAGTCTTCCTTATTATTTATTTATTTTTAATATTTTATTGATTGTGCTACAGTTGTTCCAATTTCACCCTTTTTCCCCTCCCCCACACAGCAACCCCACTTCCTCAGACAATCCCCTTACCTTTGTTCATGTCCATGGCTCATGCATATAACTTCTTTTGGCTACTCCATTTCCTATGTTGTACTTTATGTCCCCATGGCTATTCTGTGACCACCAATTTATACTTCTTAATCCCCTGACCTCTTCACAAATTCCTCTCAAACTCCTCCCATCTGGTAACCATCAAAATGTTCTCCATGTACATGATTCTATTTCTGTTCTTCTTGTTTGCTCAGTTTGTTTTTCTAGATTCAATTGTTGATAGGTATGTATTTATTGCCATTTTATTATTCATAGTTTTAATCTTTTTCTTAAATAAGTTCTTTTAACATTTCATATAACAATGGTTTGGTGATGATGAACTCCTTTAGTTTTTTCTTGTTTGGGAAGTTCTTTATCTGCCCTTTGACTTTAAATGATATCTTTGCTGAATAGAGCAATCTTGGCTGTAGGTCTCTGCTTTTTACTGGAACTCCCCTGTAGGTAACTAATTGCTTTTCTCTTGCTGCTTTTAAGATTCTCTTTTTATCTATAAACTTTGGTATTTTAATTACAATGTGTCTTGGTGTGGACCTGTTTACATCCATTTTGTTTGGGACTCTCTGTGCGCCCAGGACTTATATATCTATTTCATTCACCAAGTCAGGGAAGTTTTCTATCATTATTTTTTCAAATATATTTTCAATTTCTTGCTCTTTCTCTTCTCCTTCTGGCCCCCGTATGATGAGAATGTTGGACTTCTTGAAGTTGTCCCAGAGGCTTCTTACACTATCCCATCTTCCTGTGGCTCTGCTGGGTTGTTTTTGTTTTCGTATGTTCCATATCATTGATTTGATTCTTGGCTTCATCTAGTTTACTCTTGATTCCCTGTAAATTGGTCATTTCCATTAGTATATCCTTCATTTCTGTCTGACTTTTTTTAATGCTATTGAAGTACTCACTGATTTCCTTGAGTATCCTTATAACCAATGTTTTGAAATCTGCATTTGATAGATGACTCATCTCCATTTTGTTTAGTTCTTTTTCTGGAGTTTTGATCTATTCTTTCATTTAGGTCATGTTTCTTTGTCTCCTCATTTTGGTAGCCTCCCTGTGTTTGTTTCTGTGTATTAGATAGAGCTGCTATAGCTCCCTGTCTTAGTAGTGTGGCCTGTAGACTTCAGTGGCACAGCCTCCCCTATTACCCAAATTGGGTGCTCAAGGTACACCCCTGTATTAGCTGAGTACACCTTCTTCTTGTAGTTGTGCCTTGATGACTGTTGGTAGGTCTATGGGAGGGATTTACTCAGGCCAGTCAACTGTAAGGACTGGCTATGATCACTGACCATCAGACTCCACCCTCTGTGGAGGATTAGCTGTGCCAGAGCAGGGTGTTGGTCATCTGATGTGGTCTGTAGCTGTCCACTGGGTGCACAGGCTCTGAGGTTTTCCAGGTAGTTCATGTCAGGGTCAGCCACTACTTATGTTCTATCCAAGGCCACCCAGCATGAGCTACAAAGCAATCTGAGGATGGCTGCTACTTGTGCTGGGCTGGGAATTTACCAGGCAGAGCCAAACTGTGATCCAAAACTGGCTGCTGCTAGTGCTAGGCCTGGGGTGCTTAGCCAGATGTATGGGACTGGGGGTAGGTCCATAAGTTGGGTGGGGTAGAGTATCAGATAAAGGCCAGGGTGGGACAAACAATGTAAGCTGAGTTGATGAAGTCTCAGATATGGTTCCTGCCTGCCAGTTCTGTCCACATTTCTGTTTGGGAGAGAGCTACCCCCGGCTCTCTCCCTGATGCCAAACACTTCAGTTCCTCCCTGTATGCTACTGGTGCCTTTCAAGCTGCTACCCTAGTGCTGCTGGAGTTCAGAGGGACTACATCTGAGTAAGTTGGGCAGGGGCCCTTTAAGAGGAACCACCAAGGAGGCCAGTAGTTTTTTTTCTCACTGACTCCAATCCTATAGGTTTTTACTGCCAGAAGTTATGAGGGCTTCTTTTCCTGGTACTGGTAATCTAGGTTGAGGGCCTGGTGTGGGGCTGGGACCCCTCGCTCCCAAGATATCCCTCCTGAATTTATCTACCACACATGGGTGTAGGACCTGCATATCCTACCCTTTTGGACTGATGTGGTTTCTTTAGTTCCATGGTTGTCAGATCTCAATTGAACTTGATTTCTGACGGTTCTAAATGACCTTTGGTTTGTAGTTTAGTTGTAATTTTGATGTGGTTGTACGAGGAGGTGGGCCATGATTACCTACACCTCCATCTTGACTGGAAGTTCTATTTATTATTTTTTTATTATTGAGACTATTACAGATTTCTCTCATTTTCCCCGCCTTTGCTCAGTTCTACCCAGCTCCTCCCCTCCACCCCCTGGCCTTCACTACACTATTGTCTGTGTCCATGGGCTATGCATATATGTTCTTTGCCCAATTTCTGCCAGTCCCCCACAAACCCCCTTCCCTCTGAGATCTGTCAGTCTATCTTTATATGGGGAAATATTCCAACGGGATTAAATAATGGACAATTTTTTGTTGTTGGACATTTCTAAAAATGCCTACTAAGAATTTAAATTCTATTTTAATTAGAGAATGTGAAAAAGAGGAAACAATATTTATTATTGTTTAGTATTCTAGTACTCATAGGCAATCTAAATACACTATTAGATAATTCTGTTCATTTAGTCTTATTTGTCTTTTTTTAAGATAAAATACTTAACCACTTTATTATCACTGACAGGAAAGTCCAAAATCGCTTACTGAATATGCTGTTCTGATCAGTCTATTCTTTTGACCCTTTTGAGTTTGACCTACAACGGATTTTTTTCAAATGAATCACTTGCTTCCAAAAGGACTGGAAAACCCCTGCCTGGGAATCAGGTCATCTGTGTTCTAATTCTGTTTCATTGCAATGTGGTTGTATGAGAAGTTATTTACCCCCTTGGGCTTCAGTTTCTACATCTGTGAAATGAGTTTATTAATTAAATGAGCTTATTAATTATTAAATAAGTTTAGATAATCTCCAGGCTTCATCCAAGTTAAAGGTTATGGATAAAATGTTTTCATATTTGTTATAAAAAACTAAAATAAAGACAAAGAAGCTATATTTGGGAAATGAGTGGGCAGCACGTACATTAGAAAATGCAATAATTTAAAAAAATTTTTCCAGGCTGGAAAGAGAGGTTACTTTCTATAAAATAAACTTTAATAAGAGATATGATTTTTTTAAGTAACCCTTATTTTAGAACAGTTTTAGATTTACAGAATTATTGCTGTGTTACAGGGAGGAGAGAGAGACCTGAGTCAAGAGGCTCTCTCCCTTGCCTCAGTTCTTGTCTTGCTTGCAAGAGACAAACACATATAGTGGAAATAAGCTAGCAAGTTTATTTATGAAACACACAGGAGCACAGAGCTGCAAGCAGGCACCCATCTGTTCTGAATGCCCCACGTATAGAGGAAAGGTGTTAGTAAGTTTGTTCTATATACTTGAGCTGAGCCTACAAGTGGGCATCCAGCTAATCTAAGTATGTTGACTATTGGGGTTCAGGGGTTATATACCTGAGTCAGCTTCAAGGTTCATCTTTCTTTGTCCCCTTATAAATCTTTGCAAAAGGCTTTCTTTCTCAGTTAGTAAAGACTCTTGGTCTTAGTGAAATTTTTACAGAGGCCCCTTTCCCAGTGTAGGCCCCCTCTTCCTCCTGTGCAGTTCCCTCTAGTGATATTCAGAACATCTAGCAATCTTAGTAAGACTGTTACAGAAGCCCCTTTTCTCAGCACAGTCTCAGGGACTCTCCCCTTCTGTGCTATTTTGCTTGTACTGCTCAGGATATCTGGCAATCTTATCAAATCGGGCTTAGATCTACCGAGTTAGTTGGTGAGACAGGTCTCCCTTTTGCTTCTAGCCACCTGCATTAAGTTCTTGGTTAGATTGTAATGGTGAGGGCCCTGCTTTATTTTCCCTCTGGCCACTCATTCCTAGCTGCCACTTAACAGTTGAAGATAGTATGGTGGTTATTTGTTTCTGTTTCATACTTAAGTTTGCTACAGTACAAAAGGGGGGGCCAAGGGCAGCCGAGGCAATATACTATTACCCAAAAGGAACCCCCCAGGTTTATTATGTGCGCTGCCAGAGGAAAGACATCTCTCAATGCCCGAGATTCATGAAAAGGAAAGGAATTAATCATTCATTTGAAATAACACAAACTAAAGTTCCCCACAAATGCACACAGTCCTCTCAGCACCCTCCATGTGGCAAAAGGGAGCACTTCCAAAGCCTCATGGTCCTGACTCTCTCCCAAGCCTCATGGTCCCAACCAAGACACCAAAGACGCATAGTCCTAAACAGATGCGTGGTCCCAAAAAGAGAGACCCCTAATGGCTGTTGTGCCTTCGTTTAAATCCCAGCACTAATCTTCCTCTGCAGCCCCATTTCCAGCTCCTCTCACAATTGGCCACAGCAGCCTGTATTCTGGGCAGGTGTGGCCCTGTGGTGTGGAGCCAATTATCTACCCTATTACAAATCCCTATTTGGGGCTTCCCTCTTGGCTGCACCCTGTTACAAGTTTAAATATGTGCATGGCAACCAGTGTTAGGTGGATGGTATCAGTGGTGAAAGTGGGGAGGGTTGGGATTGATGAGGTAGATTGTGGAGAGACTGGACTTAACATTTTATGTGAAAACAACTCAGGCATATTATGGGATGTGATCCTGATATTATGTAAAAAAATACACCCTAATAATAGCTTAACTATATTAATAGAGGTGCACTATCTAGACAGAATAGGGGAAGCAACAATCACATTTTACTCTAACCTGGCTATAGCTCATCTGGAGTTCTGTGCTTGGTTCAGGGCACTATGTTTAAAAAGGAACATTGAAATGTTTATAGGAGGGACAAGGAGGAAGGAGCAGGGTGATGAAAGATTTGGAAATTATTATATAAGAGGAAAGAGTGAATGGGCTAGAGAGGTTATGCCTGAAGAAAAGAACACTTAGCAGGGATATGCAGCCAATTGCTTTTAAAGTTAAATTTATTTTAAAAATTAGGTGCAGTATTTTTATAATTAAGAAGTGAAAATGACGTGAAGATACACAGTGCTCCCGCTCCTGTTTCTGCTCCCATGTTCTTCATCCTGTTTAGGTGTGATTTTTTACTAGTTCCTCTCGAATCCTTGTAGTGTTTCTTTAGACAATAATACGCAATTCTACATATACAAAAGGAATCAAACTGTATGTGTTATTTTGCATCTTGATTTTTTTTTTACTTTATAATGTATTTTGGAGATCTTTTCATATATGAATTGCGAAGGCACCTCATCTGTTCTAGAGAGCAGCATAGAATTCTATTCTGTGAAAGCACCAGAGGTTACGTAAGCAGTTCCAGTGATGAACGCTTGAGTTCTTGCCCCTATTGTTTTTTATGATGTTGTCTTTTACAAGGAAAAAAAAACAACAAAAATGAATAGTAATGTCTATTTTTAATCTCAAACATGCTTGCAGGAATATCTACAGGATACATTCTCAGGAATAGGGAGCCTAGGCCAAGACTTAACTACACATACTCATTTTTAATTTTGAAAGATGTCACCTAATGGCTGTCCATAGATGTCGCTCCCTTTGCTCTCTCAGGAGCAACGTGTGAAAATGCACGTTTCCACGGCCTGTCCCAGACCGTGTGCTCGGGTTCTTGGACTTCTGCCCTTCTGTTACGTGAGAAATGGCTTCTCAGTGCAGTTGCAGTTTTTGTGTGCCTTTCCCTAAATGAAGCGGACTATCTTTTTTATGTCGAAGAGCCTTTCCCTGCTGGGAGCTCTCTGTTCACACTCTCAGCACAGGTTCCCCTTGGACTGTGCAGCAGTTGTCAGTGCTGCACTCTCACCCTGTTGACATTCATTCACCCCCAGGAGCAGGAAGCTGCCTGTGTGAACCCCTGTAACACTGTGCCCACAGGCTGCCTTTCCTGGCTGCAGTGGTGTACACCGCCAGAGTACAGGATAAGTCAGAAGGCCCGGAAAGCTGATGCCCTGGAAGCTTTTATTATCCAATAAAAAATCACGGATTTCATGCACCGAACCCCCATCTCTCTTTCCTTTGAAGGAGAGAGCTCTGAGGTATACTTTACCCTGTCTGTCAGTGTTTCCCCCCTGGAGTAGGGCCCACAGTGGTCACTGGCTTGAGAACCCCCATTTTATTCCTTTCCTGCTCTGTTTACTTTCCCATTCCATCCCCTATACTTAATACATCTCCATAGTAAACTTTGCATTAGAATCCTTGCCTCAGGGGTGGCTTCTGGAGGAGCCCAAGCCAGGTTGGGAGGCCTACCCTGCATGCTCCTTGGAGTGCAGTGTGCAGGTGGCGCAGTGTGTGCCCTGCTTGTTACCCATCTCATAAATCCGGAAACTGAGCTTCAAAGTGTAGAAAGTCTTAGAACAATTTAGTGCTGCCTTAATATTTAAGCATGTGGTTTTGTAATTCACACACACATACACTGTAGTCTGTGATCAATTGGGAAAAGAAAAAGCAAAGAATTGGCCTTTATCCTGTATACTTGCAGAAGCGCTCCTTTAAAAGATGGCACCAAGAACGATGGGCAGAAATACAACCAGAAACATTTGGGGAAGGTATCAGGGGGAGTTTTCTAACTGCCCAGTGCCTAAAAATGGAAGAGATTTCCTGTTGGTGGCAGGCAGTGCACGTCTACCGTGAGAAGGGGTGAGCCTGCTTGGCTGGCTGGCTAGCTGTTGAGACTGTCAAGAATCATTTGGTGGCAGATCTCTGCCATTTTCACCAGTTTTACTACTTTGCCTGAATGAAATGTGAACAGTGATGTTACTTACCAACTTAGTTGTCCGGACCCCCATGGAGGGGACCTGGTCCCAGGAAGGACCCTCTGTCCTTCCAGGGGTTCTTTCTCAGTTCGTTGTCGTGGAACCAAAACACCAAACGGAAGCTGAGGAGTCCAGAGACCAGACAATGGAGAAGTGGGAGTTGCACTCACAAATCAACTGATCCTAGAGAAGTCTTGGGGAGATTATTATGGGGGCAGCATAACGAGGGGAGGCATATACACTGGTTTTCAGGGAGTGGGCCCAATTCTCTTTCCAGAATTGGGGCACCACCTTTTTCCTTCCTTACTTGCTCCCAGACAGACTTGTCATGGCACCGGTGGGTGTGTCAGTCAGTCCGTCAGCTAATGTATTATAATCAGGGTGTGATGGGGTTCATGGCTGGCATGGTTGGCTCTGGCTGTGTGTTTTGTTTGTTTGTTTAATTCTAGACTTCTTCTGTTGTGTTTTTCCTGCAACTGGAATGGAAGGGCAGGTACACAAGGTTTCAGTGGTGGGATCCTACAGCCATGGTGACAGTAACTCTGTCATTCTTTTCTCTCTCTTTTAAAAGAAACAAACTTTTAGAGTAGTCTTTCCTTTTCTCCAAGTGTTCTAATTTATTTGCCTTCTCTAATTGTTTCTTTTCCTTCTCTTTCTGTGAAAGAAAGGATTAGTAAAAATGAAACTACAGTTGCCCTTTGAACAATATGGGAGTTAGGGGTGCCATCCCCCAAGTATTTGAAAATTCTGTTTAACTTTTGACCCTCCCCCTGAGAAACTTAACTAGTAGTGTTCTGTTGACTAGAAACCTTACCAATGACATTTGCAGTCAAATAACACACATTTTGTTATACTGTATTCTTACAATAAAGTAAGCTAAAGAAAAGAAAATGTTATTAAAAAATCATAAGAAACAAAAATACATTTATGGTATTTATTGAAACTCTGCATGTAAGTGGACCAACCCAGTTCAAGAGTCAAATGTAATTCACTGGTTGTACTCCTTAAAAACCAGTCAACTCTCTAAAATCATAGGAGAAAGTTTAATTCTAGTTGGTCCTGTTCTGATTATTTTTGATATACTGTGAATTCCATTTCAACAGCCCTTCGTATTTACAAAACTGAGAAACTGGCAGCTCTAGGTAATGGGAATGAATCATCTTTTTTAACACAAAGTTTTCTCAACTAGCATTAAAATACTAAATGAAAGGTATTATGAGATTTCCTGGGTGCTTACTGAATCTCAAGAACAAATATGTTGACATAGTACACAAAGCCCTAAGCTGAAGGCTGAGAAGGAAAGCATTTGCCTTGCAGCTCCTGGAGATCTGTGCTCTCCTTGGCTGATACTTTGAGTCCTTGGGTTAGGGGCTTTTCCCTCCTCCCCCTGAAAGAACAAAGCTCTCTTTGATGCTTAGGAAAGCTTGTGGCCAGACTGGAGTGGGAAGATTAAAAAGGCAGCTACAGCAGAGTTGAAGTCCCGGCTGAAACCAGTCTCCTGTCACTATGATATTTAGCATGCATTAACATCAATGACAGGCTAGTATAATCAGGAATATTTAAAGTGCTAATGAGCTTCCTTAAAAAATGCTTTTAAAAAGGTTCCACTGTAGTACATGGATTTGGAGACATTGGGGAGGGTGGCATGAGTGTCCTTCACTGTCTGGTGTTATTGAAAGGGAATGGCCACGGTTCAAATCTCACTTCTGCTTCTCATAAGCAAAGGCACTCAGTGTGTTCAAGGCCCAGTTTCTTCTGAAAAATGGGGATAGTAGGAGGATATACTGATAAGAAAAAATTATGAGATGCCTTAATGTAATTTCAGCAGGTTGGATGAAGGGAGGAAGAGACGAGAGTAGTTAATCAGTTAACAAATGGAGGTCAACCCAAAAAAAGACTGCTTATGTTCCTGAATGTATGATGAAACTCTGAAGCAATTTATAAGTGGCTGTTTCCCTGATTATTTAAAGAGGATAGCCAAGCAGCCAGCTACCAGGTGCTCCTGCATCTTGCTTATGCATGAACTTTCTAGACTATTTCCACAACCAATTTAAAGGGGAAACACTTCTTCCTTATGGACTATGAACCTTTCCCAGAACGAGCCTCACTTTTCCTCCTTCCACTGGCTTTGTCTGCAGCCGTCATAAATTCTTTCAAAACAACTTACATCATTCTTTTCCAAAAGTGATGTGCAAAAGGTCCACCAACTCCAGGCCTGAGGCATGTTTGTCTCTCCCACCTGGCCTTGCCTCTGGTGGGTCAGGCTACACGCTCCCAGGGCCAGGTCCTTTTTCTGGCCAGCATAGTCGTATAGCTCAATAAACCCTTTCTTTTACAAAAACTTTTGACCTTAAAAGTTTTTTAGGTAATAGTCCGTTAGAAAATTGCTTATGAGGATTAAATAAGATAACGTTTATCAAGTTTTTAGCTCAGTCTTTACTCATAGTCTTATATACAATAAGCATCTTTAAAAGCTTTCCAAGATTCCCTTGTAGCAGGAAACAGGCAGCACAGGGTGCCTTTGTCCTGGTTGGGCTGGGCTGGGGTGCACTGTCCCAGTCCACACTTCCTTTTCCTCCGCCCCCTGTTCCTTTCTCCTATACCCTTGAGCTTTCTCCTCCCTCATTTGGATCTTTTTCTTACTTCCTCTCACCTGAGAGCTCAGGTCTTCACTGTGAGCCTCAGAAACGGTAATGGCGTACGAGAAAGACTTATTCTCTTTCCTAAATTCTACTGAGCAAATCTTTAGAAGAGCAGAGGACTTTTCTGTGTGGCCATCCTAACTCATTGTATGAAGCCAGAGCAGGCTTGTGTCAGGATATCTTTGGTGTGCGTGTATTGGACAGGTGCTGGGATGGGTGCTGGTTGCGGTGATACAGAACCAGAATCCTGAGCCCTGTCTACCATTCTGCCTGGTCTGGGGAGGGGTCCATCCTCAGTATTGTGGCTCTTCTATGATCCCAAACAACAAACACTTGCCGTTCCTAACCGAAGTAGCTTTTGAATAGGGGTTTTTCTACTTGCTTCTAGCTTACGCTAGGTTGACCAGCCTCTCTTTATCAGTTTTTATTTTGCTTTTGAAAGAATGATAACAGCCACTACAGCTGCAGCTGTCCAGTTGTGTATGGAGTTTAATGTCTGGTCCCACGGACTGAAATTCAACCTGAAGTCCACCCACTCATTAAGATATTGGCCCTATCTGATCTGGATAGCAGCCACCTGGAAGAAGGAAAGTCCAGCGAGGCGTAGTATATTCACACCCATCAGTCTGACCAGCTGAATGTGCAGGATATTGGAATGCATCTCTGCACGGAGCTCAAGCCAACATTGAATGAGGCTGCAGATCTGTTAATGTGCTTTAAAACACATGTAAGGGCCTCTCCTCTTCCTCATTTCTGAAGGGAGGTATTTTTAGTTCCAATTGCTGGAACTACTGTGATTCAAAATCTTTTCATCACTTTCTTTGAAATGCTGATGAGTTAAAACCAGAATTAAACAAAGCTAAGGAATATTTTTAAAATAATATTTAATGAGTACACATTCACAAAAGCAGGCATCTTTTAAAATGGAGAAAACATAAAAATAAAAGGTCTATGAGTTTAATAAAATTTTTCCCAGAATACAAGAAACACACCAGTAGTGAAAAAATTTAGTCTAATTTTTTTAACTGTGGAACAATTTGGATGTGTTAAAAGGAATACAGCTCACCATTTCCATGTCTTCCTAACTCATTCTTTCCCCCTTAAGTAATAAACCAGAGGGATGGTTGTGTTAGGATGGCCAAACTGGGGTGATGGTTTGGGTGGAAGAAGGTTGGGGAGGGAAGGAAAGGAAAGGGAACTGGCTGTTCTGCTTGGCGTGTGGGGTTTGCAGCCTTTGAGGTTGAGGCTGAGGGTCAGGCCTGGACATGTAGTGTTATATCAAAACCACCAGGGGGGCGCGCTCTAACTTCTAGCTTCATGGAAAGCTTTTATTAAGTATCCAGGTAGAGCATTTTTGCTATGTAGGAAAGGTGAGTCATTTTACTCCAGGAAAGCTTGGTTACCTCAGTGTAGTATTTTCTATTTTTAGTAAAAAATCGTGACCCGGTAAAAACATATTGCTCTGTTACTAAAAAGGAGCATAGTTAACCATTAAAAAATGGCTTTTTTAAAATATCAGCCTAGATAGTCCTTAACCAATCTGCTAGCCAAAGGGCAGTCTCCAACGCTTGAACACTTGGCTGTCTGGAATAAAACAGAGCGGATGAGTGCTGACATTTTCCCTGTCCTTTCCACTCACACTCTGAGGCCAGCACCACACACCGCGGCTCTGCTCAAAGTCTTCCAGCGTTCCGTATCCTTGCTGGGCGGGTCAAGGATACAGTGATGGATTGCGTGTTCTGTCTGTCTTCTCCATGAACACACATCGAAACAAAAGCAAAATCTGTAAGGGTAGGATGAAACCAATACCCTTATAACTGATACTAATGACGTTGACAATGTCATTTTAGATAGAATTTGGCAATATATATCAAATACTATTAAAAGTTCTTTAATTGTATAATCCCAAGTGTTTTGAGGAAATAATTTGAAATATGAAAAAAGTTGTAAGTGCTAAGTTACTCTCTGAGATATTATTTGTTTTAGTAAAAAACAGCATATAACCTACATTTTTAATTAGGCAGTGGGTAATAAATGCCCATTTGATATAATATTATGTGGCTATAAATTAAATACATATACTGTGTAACTAACAGAACAATGCTGATATATTAAGTGAAAAAGGATATAAAGTTGAGTATACAGTATAGATAGAAATATTTTCAAAAACTTTTATAGATAAATATCCTGGATGTTTTAGTGCATTTTAATTATTTTGTATACTGTTATGTAGGATATATGATAAAAGTAATAAAAAAAGAGAGAGAAACAAATGGTCTTGATAAAGCAGGCGAGAAATGTCAGACCCAAAGCCTTTTTGTTCTTTCAGAATGTGAGAAGATTGTGCATAAGGCTCCTTTTAGCTCCATGTGGGAGCCAGGAAGGCTAATCCTGGTGAAGGTCATCTTGGAAATGGAACCGCCCTTACAGAAAAGCAGAGAGCTGTCCTGCGTTGCGGTGAGGATGTGAGAAAGAACTGGGTTTCATGGGACAACTACAGCGCACACCTCTCTGCCCTAAGATTGCCCACAATTCTCCCTAACCTGCGCGTCTGTCACACTTACACATTCATTATCCATTTAATTTAACTGCTTAAAATGATAATGAACTAAGATAAATTATAGAAGCTACCTTTTTATGCTAGAAATTTATTTCATAGGGCATTAATAATGAATAATATTTGGAATACATTATTTACAAAGCACACCACAATACCTAAATAAAAACAAGCCTAATGTAGTGTGACTTTACAACATTTATTTAGCTTGCTAGCTACAATTCTGGTTTATTTAAACTTTTGTGCACAGGCTTTTATCAACCTTTCCTTGCTCTTTGTACATTGAGAAAACCGAAGTGGGTATCCTTCGATGTTTAACTCAGCCTTTCTTGGAGAGGAGGGGTCTTTGGACAACTGTACAGATTTACATATATCTGACCTATACTTCCAATCAGCTGTAGTATATTTTTGTTATGGTATACAATAGTTCCCCACTATACACATTGATCTTGGTAAAAGCAAAATCAAAGAGCACATTTAACTACAGAATTCGCTATTGCAATATTTATAATCACCTTCATGTCCAAAAAACAAAAAGAAAACCCTTCTTCCTTTTTCTTCATTTGCTCCTCCTCTTCAGCCCTACCTACTAAAACCTTTATCAGTGGCTGCCATTTTACTGTTTTCTCTGTCACTCCACTCAGCCGGTGAACCAGAGAAGGAAGTTGCATGTACTTCCCCTGGAATTTGCAAGACATTACGTTAGGCATGGCACCCACAATGAGAAGCTTCCGAGGGTGAAACTACAAAGCTAATCTGGAGCTCAGGGTGGGGCCTGCCTTCATTCATCATTAACCCAAGGTGAAATGCTGGTCTCTTCCAGTCTCTCAAGTTCTCAAAGTCAGGCAACATTTCCTTCATTGTTCAGAAACTTCAGGCCGAGGTGGGAGTGTTGGGAGGCTCCACCTGAAGGGCCCCCTGGGCTGCCATTGATGAGAATAAGTCTACCAAGACATGATCTGCTTGGGGAGGAGAGGTGGCTGATCTCTCAAAGGAGAAGGACAAAGAGCCTTTTCCTCAGTGGGCTTTTATTGGGTTCATTTTGTGCAGGAATACAGGTAAAGCTCATCAATCACTGTCAGGCAGTAAGGATCAAACAATAGATAGTATACAAAGAACTATGAGGGCTTATTCTGAGTTAGGGTCTGTTAGCTAAAGGGCTACAAAACTTTGCAAAACAAACTCATTTCCTGCTTGGACCCTTATCATTTAATTGAGAACATTCTTAGCAAAGCAGGTTTCACAGGATTTTATGTATTGTTTCTTAGACCTGATCACCCAGGGAACCCACCCTTTCCAGCACAGGGCTGCACCACCCTCTGTCATTGTTTCAGGCTTAAGTCAGGCAGGGGAAGTAAGGCAGCCAAGAGATTAGGAGACTTCTTGCAGACAGAATGAGGACTCAGGCTACATCAAAGCTGAGGGGTGAGGGTCCACCACCCCCTTTTGCTATAGACCCCCAAGTCCTTCCCTGGGGCCTCCCCATGATTGTGCCTGTCTTAGGTTGTTACCCCCTTGGAAAATCTTACCCATCATTGGCTAACTGACCAAGCTTTGGGGGCCAAGCAGGGTGAAGTAAAAGGAGCAGAGGCAGCACCCCTGCCAGGGAGATAAGCTTTGTCTCCTTAGTGGCTTATGGTCTGAAGGTCGCTCACTTAGCTTTCGCCATGGGATCACAGCTTCTGAAACCAGGCAGGGCGGTTCCCAACATGGGAGAAAAATGCTTTCTTGGCTAAACCCATTGTTCATCTCTAAAGACTCTGGGTGAATTGAACACTGCTTTAAATATCTGTTTTTCCATTCATTGCTGATTTCGAGAATTTCGAGCTCCTTTCCCATCCCTGTCGGATCCGTGTGAGGACCTTGTCTATACAAGGCAGGATGAGGATGAACTTGATCACCAGCACGGTGCAAGGAATGATGAGTGCTATTATGTGAGTTGAAGGAAGATACCACCTGAGACTTGAAGGACTGAGGAATCTCTTTCCGCCATATATCAGGGTGTGAGCAGTGCACAAGATCAGGGTCAAGTAACCCAATTTGGACTATAAAAGCAAGAAACAAAAATATGCACATTAACACTATTTACATTTTAAAGCAAAACACTGTAAGCAAATGAAGAATATTTGTCAACAACAATAAACCTTTGGAAACTATCTTATTTAGAACAGTTTACTAAGTACTGAAAAAAGCATCAAACCTCCTTCAGGATGATAAATATTTATTTAAAACAAAATGGATTGTGCTTACAAATGGCATGGTGGTTTCACCTTAACCTGGCTGGATGGGAAAGTTTCCTAGCAGTCAACTCTTTTGAGTTTGAATGAATAAGGTCCCTTGCTTCCTTCTTCAATGGCAAAACTCTTCCTTAATTATCTTTTCTGGAGGTCAGAGGTTAATAAGACACCATATGTCCCCAAGAAGTACCACATTAATAAATGTTACTGACTAAAACCAGATACTAAGCTAATTTCTATCACAATAAAGAGAAGTTAGCTAACTTTACTTTTGTCTGTTTTGACTTAAATACTAAAGCTCAGTGTTTATTTCTGTCTTAATACTTTGAAGAAATGTATTGACATGAGACACTGTTGACTGCGTTTATCCCTAGAAGAAATGGTAAGACTTACGAAATTCAAATTGTTCTATAAAACCCAAACCAAATATCAATTACTCATGGTCTATTCCATTACACTGATGCACAATGAACATGCATCAGGATAATCTGTCAGAACAAATTGCTGGATCATGTGTAGAGTTTCTGATTCATTAGGTCTGAGAGGGCCTTGGGATCTGTGTATCTAACAAGACCACAGGTGGTGGTAATGCCACTGGTCCAGGTCCCATACTTTGAGGACCACTGGTTTATAAGAATAGTTCAGGCCCTCACCTGGTAGCTCAGTTGGTTAGAGCGTTGTCCACATCAAAGTTGTTGGTTCAATCTCCAGGGCACATACAAGAATCACTGAGTGAATGCTTACATAAGTACAGCAAATCGATGTTCTCCAAAATTAATAAATTAAAAAATTAAAAAAAATGATAGCTAAAAATCCCCTTTAATGAGGTGCCTGGTTGATGTGTGAAAAAACTTTTCCCTGTCACAGACCAGCATTGAGTCTTGTGCCTCCAGCACATCGCGTTTGTGAGGCTTTGAACTCCTTCAGGACATTGCGTTATAAATCAATGTGTCCCTGTCCTGTGGTTGACTTTTGGAAGTAGAAACTTTATCTTTGGGTTTCTTTTCACCTTGCACCAAGTTCATCTCCACAATATATAATAGTTGGTGCTTTTCGCTCTGTACATGTACTTGTGGCCCTGGGAGTCAGGGATCTCAAATGCCTTGCTTGGAATCAGACCATTATGGAGCTGCCTTTTGTTACCAACGTTTACCATTTTCTAATTTGAATTTGTTTCCGTTGCTGCTTTTATGAGATTGCTAGGGAAGTGATGGAGCAAAATGAAAAGTTATGCCTGGTATGAGAGAAAAATGATGATATTTGAAAAGAAACACTCATTTTGCAATTACAGGAGGTTAAATCTTGAGGCCCTTACCTGGACAAATCGGAACTCCCTCCAGTTGACTGTGTTGCTAACTGATGGCAAGGAAGTGATCCCCAAGAGGACAAAAAAGAAAAATCCGAGGATTCCCAAAGATATGTATGAATCATTAAGCCAGGCAGTAGAGGTGCTAAATGGATTTTCTTTCTTGGTTATTGCCTATGAAAAATTATAAGCAATTTTTAAAAATTCCATTTTTAAGTAAACTGCCCAAACTTTCAAGGGGATTGAAAATACCTCTGCATGGCTCATTTGCTCAAGATAAATTATATGACATTCGTTAATAATCATTTGAAAATAATCGTAAAGAAAAAAACACTTAGAAATTATTATTTTTTTTGGTAGAAAAAGTAATGGTTCTGGTGGAAGTTCATTATGATAGTTGACACCAGGAGTTGTATAGAGAGTTTTAATTAACCCTATAAATCCTAAACAAGGTAAACATTTACTTAAATCATCTTTACCATATGGTTTCTTGTTCTCCAAGCAAAACTTGATGTTCTCAGATGATTACATCAAGATTCTGTTTTTCTGCTTTATATGCTGATTAGTCACACAAAAAGTTGGGGTTCTTTCTTGTCTGTTATGTGTAAATCAGCATCAAGTTTGTCACACCACAGGTGGAGAGAAATCAGGTCTCTTTAATGTGATTCTCACCCCAAAATCTCCCATGCATTTGTAGGGAAATAGCGTAGGGAAACCCATAGAAGCACCATCAATGAGTTGTTGAGTGAAGAATAGACTTTGAGACTGAAGTGAGGTTGGTCAAAACCACTCATTTCCTGAGGAGAGCTGATGTGTTGCACTTCCACTGGGACTGCTCTTAGACTCCCTGAGTTAGTTCTTTCTGAAGTTTTTGGTTATGCAGAAAATAGTATTTGCCATTTGCTTAGAAAACTGAACAATGGAGGACAATCCCACAAGCCAAAACATTAATGGGATTGTAAGCACTGTTTTGTAACTTTGTTTACATTCTTGTGACACGTGCTGGAACAGCCCCCTTACCTACTTGCAGGATGGTGAGGGTTGACTTCCGAGGGGAAGTGGCATGCATAAAAACCAAAGCTTGGAAATGTGCCAGTTTACATTTACCAAATGTGCGCAGAGGAAGTTCGCTGGGTGTCACTAGGCTTCCTGAGCCCTCAGCTCTGTCAGTCTGTCAAGGTCCCAGACGTGTGGCAACACAGACCTGGACCCAAGGGAACCTGGGATTCTAACTTCCCTTCTCAAGTGGATTCACTCAAAAACCAAAACCAAAAACAGACATGGGGTCTAATTCTAGTTACTTTAAACAATAAAGACACTTAGAAGACTGGCTTTCTACAATTGTAAAAGAGACTATCATATAGCAAGTTTTCCCTTTGACTTAAGGAATAGGAGGGTACAAATGAGTAGAGACTGACCTGGGTAGCAGTTGCGTTTCCCAACCTCCATCGTACGTAGTAACGAATCGGAATCACAAGTGTGTAGAGGACGTGAAGGAAGGCAAATCCCAGTCCTAGCAAGCCAAGCTGCTTCCTGCAGAGCATCCAGCGGTCCAGCCAGTCTGGGAACCGGCGGTACTTGGTTCCTCGGGACAGCTGCAGAATGGCAGCAATCACACCAGGGAGGTAAACCACCGCGAGCAGTGTCAGCGCCACTGTTGGACAGACACGATTTGGAATGGAAACAGCCATGCGAAATGTGATGTCCTTCTTGTCATTAACATAAGAGTAGATTACTTCTCTGATAACACAGTAAACAAAAAAGAAGACACAGAGACAAGCAGACAAGTAGAAGGGGACCTTCCACATTGGAAACAGTTGCAGGGGGTAATTCTCAATTTCCTTGGCCGCCCTGAGGGCTCCTTGATCCAGCGGAGTCAGCCCAAGAGTATGAGCTATGTCCATCACTTTCTGCTTGGCTTTGCTATCATTTCCACAGATGAACACCTGGTTTAAAAATAATTATTTTGTATTGATTTTTCCATCAATAATTATTTTGAAAAGTCTATACAAGTACTGCTTAGAATGAGGACATGTAGTACTGAACTGCTTTTCAAACAAGGCTGTTGCATGCACATGTTTAGTGAGATGATGTTTTGAACTTGTACATGGGTGTTGGGTAGCTCAGTGCTGGGGTTCAAGCTGAGGGTGGTTTCAGGCTTGTCACACTGACAGGGCAGGACTCTGCCTTCCACTCGGGAGCAGCTTGGTGTTTCTCTTGTGTTTCTGGTGCCCCAGCACTAGGATTGCTCCCAACCTTAGTGAGGAAATGGAACCAGTTTCACACAAGGCGATGGCGGGCCGGGGTGGTGGGGGGCATGAAAAGGATACCTGGCAACAATTTTAGGTGTGTTATTTTCCAGTACTAGCAAGAGACCCCCCTCGGAGACTCACACCACTGGGGTCCATCAAGCCAAGAGCTTTGCAGACAGTGGGAAATAAATCACACTTGACCGCCCCCACATGGTTAAACTCAAGAAAACTAGTCATGGCACATATTAGCAGAATGGAATATTTAGTGGGTATTTTCTTTTGGAGTTATACTTTGGAATCTTTGAGGTGAAGGCAGATTAAAAAAATTCACTTTTTAAAGATTGAGTGTGAAGTAAATTCACTGTTTAATCTTACCTGCCGACTTGCATCCAGTGCCCCTGACTGGAGAGCCCAGGCGGAGAGGGTGTTAAATGCCTTCACTACATGGGCTCCTGGCACCAGCTGAGCGAGGTACTCTGCGTTGGATTCTGGGTATTGATTGACTTTGAGGTTGTTGCTGACATCGACCAATATTTTCCCCTGGAGAACCTCAGTCAGTGCTGTGAGAAAATCATAATGTTCCCTGTGGATAGCTATGATTATGGTGTCAGATTTCTGAGCCGCTTCTGAATAGCTCAAGACGTCTGCGCCTTTGGGCAGCAGACTGGACATCCTGGGGGTTCGACTTCCAAAAACAATGGAATAACCACACTGGAGCATTCTAAGTCCCAGTGATCTTCCCAAATCTCCAGTTCCAAAAATACATATCGTCTCCCGCTCTTCTGAAGAAATCATAGTAAGAGGAAGTGTATCTGTAGAAGTTTTCTCCATGCCTGAAAGATAATTACAAAACAAATGCCAACAAAATATGAATGCTCTGGGCATGGAAAAATTAGGAAGAATTATCTCCAGGAAACAGTGGTTGGCTGATGTTATTCTAAACTTCTAGTGAATTCCCCACAAAATTAGGAAAGAGTAAACATTGTCATATATATTCTCCTGTGTCTTATTTAACAAAATCATTGGTAAAAACTTCTGCTGGATAAAGAGATGCATCAAGAAAACCAAAACACTGGTGGGTGTTTTAAACTATGCGCATGTTTTGCAATGGTATTGCATTTATCGAGCACTTACAGTTCCAAAATTTCTCAGTCTGCCTGGGTGTCTCTTCACTTTTGTGTTCACTTATCCTAATATATTATTTTTCTCTCTTATGCTGGGATGAACATTTGCAAGCAAAATACAGATTTGATCAAGTTGCTGGTGCCCTGTAGTGAGACGGGTGCTGTGAATATTGACATGTTCTCACTTGGATCATCTTGATCACTGCAGAGAGAGTGGTTCTGGACTCTGTGTTGAGTATTTAGCTGCCACATTCATTTATTCTAACCTGCCATAAACTTTTTTTAAACAAAGATATTGACTACACCATGCTATTTTTTGTTTTACCTACAACTAGCAGCGTGCCCTTGAGTAAGTTACTCAAACTTTGTGTCTCAGTGTCTTCATCTTTTTTTTAAATCCTCACTCAAGGATATGTTTTCATTGATTTGAGAGAGAGAGGGAAGGAGGGAAGGAGGGAGGGAGAAGGAGATAGAGATGGAGAGGGAGAGGGTGAGGAGAGAGAGAGAGAGACAGACAGACAGACAGGCAGGCAGACAAGGACACATCGATGTGAGGGAGAAACATTGAATGGTTGCCTCCTATTCACTCCCTGACTGGAATCAAACCTGCAACCTTTTGGTATAAGTATGGGACAAGCCAACTGAGCCACCCAGCCAGGGCTCAGTGTCATCATCTTACAGATGAGAAATTGATAGTGCCTACTTTGGAGACATCAGAAGGGTCAGATGAATTAGTGTATCTTAAAACAGTTTTTGATACACAGCAAATTGGCTATTAATAGATTACTTAATAATCTATTAGTTACCTAACATCAATCTATTAATTATAGTTTAAGATAACCTATATGTAAATTCCATAAATTAAGGTTTAATTATGCTTCTATAACTTTTTATTGGAACTACATAAAATTTGTCTGAAACAGCATTCAATAGTTCTTAAGAAGCTTCTGCTATACTCACTTATTTCTGGTAAATAAAAACACTATATGACATGGCTTTAGAGCATATATCAAAATGTAGGTGTAAAAACAGCTCAAGTGTGAATTTCTCTCATAATTCTTTCACAGTTTGTTTTAATATTTCTCTCTTAAAATGCAGCTTGGCAATCCAATGTAACATACTTGGGCTGTTATTCCCACCATTAGAATTTATTTTCACTCCTCACAACTTCAGAGACATCACTGGGAAAATTAAAGATACAAAACCAGGAAGGAGATGTTAAATATCACTGGCTGACAACGGAATGAAATACAGTTATTCCACTGGGCAGTGAGTTACTCCTCATCACGTTGCAGAATTTCTTAGGTTGACAATCGTGTTGACCACATCTTGAGCTCCAACTCAAGTCCCCGGTTCTGTTTGCAGTCCTGGGCAGTCACCGAGTGCTGCCCAGCTTCCAGTGCCTAACAGAGGCTCACTCTGGGGCCCTCCACCTACTATCTCTTGATTCTTGTCCTGGGGCTCTTCTGGCACCTGTACCTGCGTAGCACTCAGACGTGTACAATCCATGGGGCACCCATAGACCAGCGGGGATCGGGACTCTGCCGATCAGTGGTTCCCTTTCATCTTCTGGCACACGGTTCTGACAAATACACCAAGGCTCCTCCGAAAGTCCCACTGGGTCAGAACACCACTCATCTGCAGCAGTGGCCCCCGTGACACCCTCTCCCTGTCTTTCCCACCACCCCTGGTTTGTGCTCCTGGTCCCTTACTCCTGCTCCCTGAAGTCACTTCCCTAATAAACTATCTGCACACAAGCCTTTGCTGCAGCTCTGCTTGCTAATCAACCCAGGAAAATACAACATTTTGACTATTTTTTATGAAAAAAAAAAAGAGATCAGACCTAAGACATAACTGAAATGATGAAATAATATGTAAAACACAAAAAGTTAGTCATTATTGGAAAGAATCTAATTTCTAACTCTTGGGGAAATATCCTAATAATAGGAGTACGTAAAAATGAGAGGTATGTGCACTCTAAACCACGAGAGGTCATTTTACAGTAAGTACTACGTAAAGGAGGAAGTCACACCCATTTCCAACTGTTTGTAACTGAAAATACCTCATGTGTAAACATGGAATTATGGAGGTAGTAAGATTTCTTGTTTAAAAACTTTAAAAAGAGTTTCCTAGTCCTGATTTACTCTTAGTTGTAGGATGGAAGGAATAAAGGAAATGAGAGAGGTGGCGAACAGGAAGCAGAGTTATTAAGGGAAAGACAGGTTAAAATAGTTACAACATAGTGGTCTCCTCTCTCTCCTTCACCTCTTCCTAAGCCTCAGTTACATAACAGGAAATGCAGCAAGAATATCTCCTGGTTTGGAAAAGCTCCAGGACTGGGTTTGCCTCCTATGGAATCACTTCTCAGACAGTCTCCTAGAGAGGAGAGCCAGACAGGTAATGTGATCCCACAAGGTGTTTGGAGATTAGAGACTGGCTACCAATGACGCAGATGCAAAGAGGGCCAAGATGACTGCCAAAGCCATGGTAGCAGGCGCCACTGAGATGCGTGTATGTGCGTGGATGCACAGGTGTGTGATATGAGGGGCTGAGTGCTGGGCAAGTAGAGTCTTGCTTATCGCCTCCCTCTGTCTGCAGATCCTACCCCAGGTTTTGGGAAGCCAAGGCAGCATTCTTCTTGGGAGTTCCTAACTTGGCATCCCATGAGGATGCTGGAGTCAGTCTGGTGTGTATGTGTGTTAGCTTCTCTCACCTCCCAGAGGCCCAGGCCACTTCCAGCTTCAGAAGATTTTACCATAATAAAACCATGGAACTGTCCAAATAAGATTACAAAAATTGCATCTGTTAAAAGCTTATGCCTAACAAATCAGTAATATTAACAAAAAAATCTTTTCATCTGAAATAATTATAGACTCATAGAAAGTTGTAAAGGCAGTATGAGGCCCCTGTGTAGCCTTCTTTCTCCGCTTCCTCTGATAATGGAAAAAATAAAATGGAGTAGGCATTGCTAAGGCAGTCCCTTCATATAAAACAGAGTCAGGAGGCTGCTGAGGAAGTGGGGCCTGTGCAGATGTTATGAATCCGTTCTCAGAGCTGCCAAGTTGCTAAGCCTGTTGCTAAACTCAGGTCAAGGATGACTCACAAACATCCTGGAACAACAACTGTTCTGTGGACACAGAAGGACCTGACCTCCTCCTTGCAGCTTTACCCCCTCGTTTGCATATCTAACCATTGCTGCTAACCTAGTCAGCAGTCCCTCATTTGCATGAGAGAATTACACTTCGTGGTGTTTGCCTTCACAGATGCCTCTGCCTGTGTTCTCTCTGGAGGGCAGCTTGGGCTGTTGCTACCTGAGTCTGTGTCTCAGGGGTTCGAGTCTTTCAAAACTCCAAGAAAGCTTTTAAATTCTTTTACATACTCAGATCTTTATTGGTTAATACCTGCAATGGTTACATTGTTACATACCTACGGTACGCTATCAAAACTGGGAAATGACATGGGTACAAAGCTTGTGTCTGGATCTGTGCCATTTTATCCCGCGCGTGGTTGCCTCTGTCCACTACCACAGTCCAGTCCAGGGCCAGAACCTTCCCAGCAGCACCCTTCCTAGTGATGCCCGCTCCGCCCCTCTGCCTCTCCTGCTCCCTGGACACCATCAGTCTGTTCTCTAACTCTATAACTTTGTTGTTTTGAGAATGGTGTATAAATTAAACCCCACAACATGTAAATTTTCTTACTGGCTGTTTTCTTTTTTTTTTGGTCACTTAGCATAATGCCCTTGAGATCCATCGAAGTTGGTGTCTGTCAATAGTCTGACCTCTTCATTTGCTCATTTGCTACCTGTATGTTCTGTTTGGTAAAAAGTCTCTGTATGTCTGATTCCATTTTCTAATTGGATTTGTTTTTTAACTGTTGGGTGCTTTTAATTTTTTATGTATGCTAGATGTGAGCCATTTGGAAGATACATGGTTTTCAGCTATTTTCCCCCAGTCTGCAGCTTGTTTTTTCCTCTTTAAAGGGTTGTTCACAGAGCAAAGGTTTTTAACTTGGACAAAATTCAATTTTTTTTTGGATTGTGCCTTTGATATCATGTCTAAGATTTTTTTTACTAAGCCCTAGGCCCTCAATATTTTCTCTTAAAGGTTTTATAGTTTTATACTTTACATTTAAATCCATTTATTCATTTTGAGTTAATAGTTGAATAAAGTGTGAGACTTAAGGCAAGACTCTTCTTCTTCCTATCATTTATTTAAAAAGATCATCTTTCACTGAATTGCTTTTCACTTCCGCAAAAAACAGCTGTCTGCTCACGCGCGGGTCCGTCGGCAGCGTGTCTCCCCTTCACCTTTGACTGCAGCTGTACAGTGAGTCTTAGGAGTGCATAGACTGATTCTTCCCAATTTGTTTTTTATTTTCAGAACTGTTTTAGATATTCCAGTTACTTTGCTTTTTAATACAAGTTTTAGGATAATCTGGTATATATATACATATATATGTATATATAAAATGCTTGTACTTAACAAATCAATGCTTTTTAAGGTAATCCAAAAATATAATGCAACCTATTTGTTTTGTTTAGGAGGTAATCTCATGATGTTTTAAATATTAATTCATACTAAAGCATAATATCCATGTACAGATATCTGATAAATGGCTACAAAGTTAAAGTTGTATAATGGACTTATTTTCATCCTAGCAGTATATTTCTGTATATTCACAGGCCTTATTTAGAGAATATACCAAAATAAAATTTTAAAGTCCTGGTGTATCAGCAGGTAGGGACAAATGGTCCTTTCCCCTCCCCAGCCCTGGAATAGACCCATTCCTCATTCCTCTTAGAAAGAAGAATAGGGTTCAGCAACCCAACCATGCCCTCTAAAAGGTGGCACGTTCTTGCCTTGCTCTTGGAACACAAACTATTTGTTTCTCCTAGTGTTTTCCTAGAATAAAGAAGAAAATATATGAATACTTATGTATATAAGACCAGTTGTAGAAGAGAAGGGGAAGAAAAATCTCCCTCTCTGTGGTGCAGATTGGTCTGACAGAAGAAATCAGCCTTCATGGATTCCTCCTATATCTTTTATTCTGAGAAATCCACAGAAAATGCAAATTAAGGTGAATTATGTTCTGTAAACATTCAACCTTATTTACATTATTAGAAGTCTTATTTGTTTTTAAGCTCACCCAGTTTTACATACATATACATACTTAAAATGCAAAGAGTGATTCACATGAAAAAGGTTTGGAGGTAGTCATAAAAACAACTGAAATGACAAAACTCTCAACATTACAGCATGCATACTGTGGAGTAATAGAAATAGTGTGCTGAGAACCATAACAAAATCATAAGCAAAGAAAGACACCCTCCCCACCCCGCCACAGAGTTGGGTTTGGAAAGGAATGGAAGGAGAAGGGAGATGGTGGTACGGGCAGAAGTCCTGGCATTCCTTCCAATCTTTCATTCAATCATCAAAGCAAATTCTTAGAATCAGTAAGGCTTAGAAATGCAAATACCTCTGCCAAGGATTGCTAGAGAAACCAGTGTTTCTCAGCCCTGCTGCACAATGGAATCTCGGGACAGTTTTTACAAAATGCTGATGACCAGATTCTTGGAGTCTGAATCAATTGGTCTATAGTAGAGTCGGGGATTGTTTTTTTATTTTTAATTTTATTTATTTTTTTAATTTAAAGCTTCCCCAGATGATTCTACTGTACAGCCAAGACTGCAAACCATTGCTTGCTAACTTTCAGTGGTTCTTTTCCCTGGTCACCATTAATATCAGCTGGGCAACTAGTAAATGCTAGGGCATCACCTGTTGAGATTCTGAATCAACCGATCTAAGGGAGAGCTCAGACTTTCAAAAATAAAAAAAAAAAAAAGAAAAGAAAAGAAAAGAAAACAACAACAAATGAAGCAATCAATTTTAAGGAGCACCCAGGGCCAAGAACAACCAGGGATGTAAAGGATGACACTACCTTCTTTGAAGAGGGGTGGTGGGAGGAGAAAGACAGAGGGAGAACAGTGTGCCAGTGAGCCGGTGAGGGGATGCAGAAACATTTTACCTGCTTTATAGATTCCCCCTAAGTAATCGTTGACTGGGTCTGAGCATCCGGAATCTTCATGTTATGAAAACGAGAGGCAGGAAGGATGTGTAGGCCCCACAAAGAAGTGAGTCAAGGGAGCCAGACTCACAATTTGGTGTCAGGCTGCAGGTAAGCTTTGCTCTGTATCTCTTGCAAGGAAACCTGAAGAGTTGACTTCCATGAGCCGCAAAGTTATAGTTTGATTAAATCCATTACTTTCCCTGGCAGGGTCCCAGTTCATTGGAGTGTCATCCTGTACATCAAAAGGGTGCAGGTTGTATCCAGGTCAGGGAGCCTGCCTAGGTTGGGGCTTTGATCCTTGGTATGGGAGGCAAATCAATATTTCACTCACATGAATGTTCCTATCTTCCTTCCTCTCTCTCTAAAATCAATAAACATGTCATTGGGTGAGGCTTAAAAAAAATCCTTTCATAAATCTACGTCAGTCTCCTTAGTAGCCACTCCCACATGGTGCATACAGTACCTCGTTTACCATTTGGTTAGAACCTTCATTGGAGACATTCTCCCCCTTTCTGAGAATTCAGCTTTGAATTCTGAAATGATTGTTCATACAAGATTTTGAATTCCTCAGACAGTGTGTCCTTTGGACCCACCCCCACCCGTTGGTAGCCCATAAAGCAGAGTTCTGGCTTGGCTGCTTCTAGGGAGTAAAGAGTGGAAATAATGCTTCTAAACTCTGTAAGATGTGACAGGACTTTTCATTTTAATTTAGTACCTGCAAACAGGATTTTTTGTTTTTATTTTTTAGTCCTTCCTTCTGTTTTATTATTCCTTTTGAATTTCAACCTCAAAGCCCTACATGACTTTTATATATATAATGTGCTGAAACCCATCAATCAAAATTTTTTTTTGTCTCAAAGTATATATTGGGCAGGAGGGAATTCTACAAGTATGTCAGCCTTCTTGTGATTAGGAGCATTTGTTTGTTTGTTTGTTTCCTTAATCCTCACTTGAGGACGTGCTCATTGATTTCAGAGAGAGTGAAATAAACATCAATGAGAGAGAGAAACATTGATTGGTTACTTCTCATACGCACCCCAGCTGAGACTGAACCCGAGACCTAGGTATGTGCCCTGACTGGAAAATTGACCTGTGATCTTTGGTTTATGTGACAATGTTCAAACTAACTGAGCCACCCTGGCCAGGGCCAGAGGATTGGTTTGGATATATCCCAGGGACAATTGGACAACTGGAAAAAAAAAAAAAAAACCCTTACACTAACATGTGAACCCACCCCATTTACTCACTGAGCTACCGTACTTACGTATTCAGTGAGACCAAGGCTGTTTAGGGAAAGCTGACGTCCATATTCAAGCAGACATTGTTTTACTGACAGGTATTCTTCAGTCAAATCAAAGGACTTCGGTTTCAAAAGGCCACGGGTTACAGTTTATGAAAAAAATTACTGTGTCCCCACAAAAATCAGTGGGTTTTTCTACCAGTTTTTTTTTTTTTTTGTGGATGGTCAATTTTCAGTCTATATGTTATTTGACAATGTAACAGTATAATTATTATTTTAGTCTTATAGTTAGAAGTAGGTCTGTTAGTAACAGCCATAGACTAACAGAAATATATCATTGAAAGCTCTTAATCTAAATAAAGAAACCACTGTATGTAGGTTGCTTAAAAACTAATTATTTCAATTGTTTTGTGAGAAAATGTTATGTGCCTCATGGCAACTTAATTTTCTGATGATTAGTTTTTATGCTACCCACTAGAATGGCACGAAAGGAAATAATCTTATTTTGTACAGTTTCATCAAGTCGCAAGAGCATAACTAAATATGACCTCTACATTAACGGTCTGTGGGTATATACCCTTCCATGTGAATTGCTAGTAATCAGAACCAGCAAGGGCTTGTGCTGCAATTTAAATGATTCCGTTAGTAATATTTCCTTACCACCAGATGAATTACCAAGAGAGCAAGGTAATACAGACCTATATTATCTATTTTAATTGTACTTTAGGGAAAAATACTTCTAATTTAAATTCTTTGGTGAAATTCCAGTTCAATGAAAAATCTTATTAATATATGTTTTCACATTTAAATCTCAGCGTCACCTGTCAAGATAAATGAAGATTGTATTCTGATTCCCTGGCCAAGAATTTCATTAGGTAAGTTCATTATCCATTGTCTATGCCAGTTAGTTCATTTGAGGAAAGGCTGGGACTCATGACAGCAAGGCCAGGAATTCAGTCATGTCTGAGTTCCTTTACCTTGACCTCCATTTACATTCTAATTCCTGAACAACCTCTTAAAAATCTCTGATTCACCAAAGATTCAGCCAGAGGGCCAGGACCTCAGAGAAAGATCAGAGAAACAACGCCCAGTGACTGAGTGGCATTTGGCTTGGACCCATGACGTGGTCACTGCTGACTGGGTGATCTGGTGATCACAACAGCTCACTTAACATGTAGTGTAAATTAGTAGGTTTCAATTTTCCAGGACTACAGTACTCAGAGATATTTAGGGAGTGACTTAATCTTTTAATTTTGAATTAATTTCCCATGAACAGTCAGTCATTAATCTTTACACCGAGGTGACTAGGAATTATCTGTTTGATAACTGCCAAGTCAGCCTGAGGGCTAGAGCAGTTTTGCTGTGGATCCGATCCCGCCCCTTGCACCCCGCCAATGGGAGAACTACATTCTGCTTCAGGGGATCTCCTCACGATTTTTAGAAATCTCCTGGGGTGGGTCACATGTTCTTAGGAACACAGCTCCCTTCACCTTCTTCTGGATACCGTTTCCTTCCATTTTCAACCTAGCGCTCAGAGGCAAGGACTCCCAGCGGCCATAGAGCCCCTGGCGTTTGCCAAGGTCAGCTCGAGCTGTGGGGCCAGGTCTGGCCTCGCCGCTACTGCGCTCCACCCCTCGGGAGAGAGGGTGCTCTGGAAACTCCCTGCCCCTTCCTCCACTGTGCTCTGATAAACAAGCCTGCGTGCAGTGCTGGCTGATAAATACTTTTTAAACAAACCTTTTAACTCCTAGGCTGTATTTATTTATTTTTATCGTTGTTCAATTACAGTTGTCCCACATTTTCCCCCGTTGCTCTACCCTGACCCCCACAGTCCATCCCCACTCCGTTGTTGCCGTGGGTCCGCTATTCATGCTCCTTGACTAGACCCTTCTGCTTCTTTACTCCTCGTCTTCCACCCCCACCCCCTCTGGCTACTGTCAGTTTGTTCTTTAGAATAGCCCTGTCTCTGCTTCTATTTGCTTGTTTGTTTGTTTTGTTGCTTAGATTCCACTTATAGGTACGATCATAGGGATGTGGCCAGAGTCAGCTTGCCAGCTGGAAGCTTGGAATCCTCTGTGAGGGGAATTTTCACACCATGGAAATTAGCAAACGCTACAAATTAGGACTTTTTCCCCCTCAGAAAGCTGCTTTTCAGCACTCCACTGAGGACTTATTGCTCATCCCTCTCTCCCTGAGACTCTGGTGTGTAATCATAGAAATGGAAAATAATTGGGCTGTCAGAATGATTCATTTTTTCAATCCTGACTCTGCACGTTAGGCCAACATCTCTTTCCTTAGGGATCTTTCTTCTTGGAAGACTCCTAGATTCTTAATTAAAACAGTATTCATGTGGCTCCCTCTACCTCAGAAGGGTCCCAGATTCTCTTTACCCTACACGTGGAGTTCAGACAATTTGGGCTGTAAATCGGGTACCACTGTTAGACTCTTGGTTTCCTCAGGGAGATACACACAGGGTCCTTTTTGGGTGCCTGCATCCCCAAACACATATCTTCCAAATCTTCCAATCTCCCACACATGCCTTCAAAGAAATGATGAGAGAAAGAAAGAAAGAAAAAGAAAAGGAAAAGGAAAAAAAGAGAAGAGTACCTTACAGTTTGGGATCTCAGTCTAGGATGAGCAGCTAGTGGCATGCTTTCACTAGAACTGCAGTGAACCGTTTACCAACCTGCTAATTGCTTTCTGCTCAACCTCCTTCCACTTCCCATGCCACGCATGTCGGGGCGATTGAATGGGATGAGGAAATCAGTTTAGCATTTGCGTACTGAGATACTTCAGTACTGAGAAGAAATAACTAGAAGCATAATAATTTTTTATAAGAACAATTTGATATAACTTAGTTCTTTTGAACTCTTCAATAGGCTTTATATCTTATGACATGCCTTGAGGTATTACAGAAAAGCTAAAGTGTTTTACTTAAGTTAAGCTAATTAAAAGCTTTAGAAATTCAATATTCCATTTTTTATCACCTCAGTTAAATGCTTTAATTGTATTATGTCAGTCTTCAAAATGAATCACTCTTTAAACTGAATTAGACTCCAAAGTATTACAAATTTACTATGAAACTAACCCACTCTGGCAACATAATAGGGTTACTAAAAATAAGGTTAACGCCTTATTTTTAAGGTTCCCTTGGAGAAGAAACACCAAGGTTCCTGCAATTTCTTTCTCCATTTAAAAAATAATTATAATAATTTCCACTCTTTACTTTAGATGTACTGTACAATATGAAGCAACCTCATGCTTCTCCCCAAAAGGCAGGTAGTTGAAACCTGAACCCTTGACGGTGTTAACCAGTACAGTACAGGGGACCTCCATGCTTATAACCTGCTATGCCCATAATGATCAGCATCTTCACAAATAAAAATCCAGGTCGCCAACAGTATCTTGGTAGGAGTTCATGTTTTTGACAGAATTATTGCACAGCCTCTTCGTGCCAGGCACTGTGCTATATGCAACAGGGGCGAAGTGATAAATGAGACCCTCCTGGTCCTCAGGGTGTGTCCATCATGGAGAGGAAAAGAAACATCAAATGGGCACAAGACAGCATGTGAGGACCTGAGCAGAGGCAAGTGCAGTGTGGGCCCCAGGCCAGAGAAGGGGCACTAATCTACCTGGGAAATAGGACAAGAAAGTTTATCAAAATCTGTGCAGAATGACTTCGGCCACTGATAAACTTGGCTTAAAGTGGTTTCCACACCTGGTCAAAAGAGCAGGCGGAATGAAAGATGCATACGCATTGTCAATGGCTACTCGGCCCCTCCTGTGGCCATGTTCCTCAAGGTTGGTGCCATCGCTACGAAGGATGACATGGATGTGTAGTCAGCATTTGCAGCAGAGGACAAAGAGACTGTCTGGTTTGTGTTCTAATGGCCTTCTAATATCCAAAGAGGTGTGGTATTTAGTTATATCAAATTATCTCTTAGCTTTCTTTACATTCAGAATGATAGTTCCTAACTTTTCAAAATTGTGAACTTTCTTTCCTCCTGACATTAGGATTGAACATGTAATCTACATTTAAAATAAACGTATTTCTTGTCAAGCTTTTCAGAAATATGTGACTGTCCAAGTACAATGTGGTAAAACCACTCCACATGCAGTTGAATAAACTCTCCTAGAACACTTTGGAGAAGCATTTAGAATAGATGTCAATCCCCTACTTAGTTCATTAGAGATCTCCTTTTAGTAGACTATTGCATTCTTTCTGCAGTGATAGACTCCTAAGAGATGATTTTCAAATAGTGCAAACACTTTTCGTTCTTTTTTTCCTTAATGATTTTGGAAGAATACATTGTTTCTATGTATAGGTCAAGTATGTTTTCTTATCATGCATTATTTTAAGCATTAATTATCCTTTAGTTATTTACCTAGCTTTATTCCTTCCAGGATTGATTTCTTCTAAAAAAAAAAAGTATTAATTCAAGTTATTTTGGAAATTACCTAAAAGTCATTGGAAATATTTTGAGTCTGTTTAACACACCATGTGGAACTTCTCAGGAAGTCTTCATAATGAACTAATGACCTAGTTCATTCTCTTTGGATGTACAAAGAACAATCAAACAGGTGACTTCAGAGGTCATGTCTTTGTAAATCTTATTTTTACTATCTCTGGCCTAATGATAACTCCAAGAAAAGTCTCACCCAGAAAAACCTTATTCCTAGATTTTTATATGAGGAATTAAAGGTAGATGTGGATGCAGACCCTTATCGAGTGACCTCTTCCTCAGAGGATGACTTAGAAGAAGCCAGCTCTAAGGTGCCTTAGCAAGTCTTCAAATTTGAAGGGCGATTGTATTTTTTTTGCCAGCTGCTCATTAGACTAATTAAGATTTTAAATGGAAATGATTTTTAAATAGCAGTTTGCAAGAGATTCAAGGGACTTATAAAGAGAACTAGATGGTGAGCATCGTGTAATACTGAACTGTGTATCTGAGGGTGACTGCAGTACTAGCTACTGTGGAGACTTCAAAAGAACAATCTGCATCCTTTTAATAATGGTAGAGTGGCACAGGGGTGGTTCTTCAGGAGGCCGGGAAATGCAGAATGACCACTCAGGGGTTCTTTAATTTTGAAATTCTGTAACAAATGAATCCCTTTTTCTTAAAACTGTTTACAACAAGGCTCAAGGCCCAGTGTATTCAACTTACTAACAGGCTTATAAAAATTTGTTTGTTTACTTCTAACAATAGTAAGCAAACTTAAGCAAGGCAGAAGTTCTCAAGTTAGGGGTTAGGCCTTGTACATGCTGGTTTCTGAACCTCAAGTTGCTATGTGAACTTCATTCAGCAGAACCATGATGTTGTCAAATGAAGAAAGAGCTATTACACAATCTCTCCGCACACATGTACTTGTTGCCATAAAACCCCGAGGCCTGACAAACAGAGAGGGCTTTGTCCTATTTTATGGATTGGCAGTGTTTGCCATGCAGGTAGAATTTCATACCATGCTCAATCCCAGCATTCTGAAAAACTAGGGGCTTTGCAAAAGGCCATATCTCAAAGAAGTTACTACAAATAAATGTGCCATTTTATAAAATTACACCTACTGTATCAGAAAAAATGTCCTTTAGTGTGAGTGACATTTATAAGGCTGCCATTTATAGGGAATAGGACATTCTGACATAGCAAGGGGGGTGGTTGTAAAAGCTGAGAGTGTTCTCTGAATGATAAATATGACAGAAGCCTTAAGACCCTTGTATGGGAAGAGACTCTCTCCATTACTGGGTAGTTTTCCTATAAAAATGAAACCTGCCTTATTATGAAGACAGTAATACTTGGTCATACCTATAACATTAATAAGGTTGTCAAAATACTCATACGTGCAAGCACCTTTAGTCATGGATTTTCACCTCGTTAGAGTTGGACTTTGTGGGTCCTTAGGCCAATACTCTTCTATTTTACATACGTGGAAACTGGGGCTGAGGTGTGGAGCTTCTAGTTAGAACCAGGAATAGAATTCTCCAACCCCCTCTCCAGTTCTCCATCCAGAGAAAAAAACACCTTCTTGCTGCCTCTGGACACACGGAACCAAGGCTTAATTTACTCTTCATAATAATGTATATTTCAAATAACATTTCTCTGGCAAAGCAATCGCCAAACTATAGAAGGATATTTAAATCAAGATCAAGATGGAATCGGTTGCGTATATCAGGACAAATTTCAGCTCTTGGTCAAGAAGTGACCTCAGATCTGAGACTGCAGAGATTGCCCAAACCACATTCTTCTAGGCTCCCTTTTCACGGGCACCGCGAGATCACTGTTCTCCAGGAGTAAGATACAGAGAGGAATCCAAACCCCTAACTTTCCCTTGGAACTTCTCTGCACCTTGGTGTGGAGATAAGTGATAAAAAGCCAGGAAGCTAGAAGCTTGCTGAATTGCTTAACAGATCGGGCGACACTCTTGCCTAGCCTTTCCAGGAGCAGGGTGTGGGGCGCGCTGGGAAATTTGCCAGCTCCTTCTTCCAGTGCCAGCGAGCTTTTGGAGTGGGGTCCTGAAAGGAGGTCCTCAAGGTTGGCTGAAGCAGATAAGGAAGGCGGGCCCTGTGGCGGAAACTACAAATAGCCAACAACGTGACCCACCTGCGGCAGGGGTGCTTCCAAGCTGCTACGGTCTAGGAGAGTTGCAGCTTAGCGCGCAGCTGGCTGGGCCGGGTGGGTGACGCTTCGCAGCGCTGCAGCTGATTCTGAGGCTCGCGCTTCTCACCCGTATAAGAAGGCAGAGAGGGGAGGGCGGGCGTGCTAGATTTCGCAAGAGAAGCGGTGAAGAAAGCGTTTACAGGAAGACTTCAAATTGGGAATCCCGGGCAGCAGGAAGGACCAGAACTTCCTGTTCTGCCACTGCAGTTTTGCTACACAGGCTGCCGTTAATCTCTGGCTAGTGAGGTTTCTAAGGGTTTTCCCCAGAGCCCTTGGGATCTGTGCATCCCAGGAAGGGCGGGGTTTGGAGACGCTGAGGAGGACACCTTTATGGAGGGCTTCTTTGAGTAGCTGGGGAAACACCACCTGGTATAGGCTTCTGGGTATTTCTCTTCTTGCCTTCTTGTCTCAATTTACTGTAAAAGGCGAGAGCTTTCTCCCTCTGCCTGAAAGCTGTGGGCTATTATGGGGCTCAGCTTGGATGATCTTGATGTTTTAATTTAGGTAGAATTAAATCGTTCAAAAGAAACAAACCAAACGAAGGAGAAGGATGATGATGAGGATACCTTATTGTTGATATATAACTATGTAATATTACCTAATAATATGCAGTAATATACAGGGTCTGGCAGAAGTAACGCCTTGAGTGTGGTTGGTAGGGTAATGATACAGGTGTAATAATTTACAGTTTTAATTCGAACATCTCTCCTGCAATGTCATATGGTGTGCTTCAATGTGATATTGTTATATCACAGAATTACATGCTTATGATTTTGTAATAAAAAAGAGGTGTTATTGTGCCAGTCCCAATTGCATAATTGGACTGAAATCTCTCTATATTGGGGGGAGCTCAAAAGCCACAACTGTCGTGGTTTAAGATTAAACTAATGATGATAATCTAAGAGGCAAAGCACCCCTGTACTCCCAAACTCTGGTCTAGAGCCCAGAGTCCTCCCAATCTGCCTCTCACCCAGCCATCTGGTCTTAAGTTCCATGGCACACTTGCCAAGGGCCAGATGTCCAGCCACACGGGAGGCCTGTTCCAGAACTTTTGAGTCAGCTTTCCCTTTGCCTGGATCGCACCTCTCCCCAGAGCATCTCATGGAGTCAGCTGAGAGTCCATGTCTTCCAAGAAGTTTTCTCTGAGTCACTAGTTGCAATTAATCTTTTCTTTTTCCATGTAGCGTAGTTTGTGCTTCTAATACAGCAATAGGACAAATCGCCTCTGAAAAGAGTTATTGTGTGAGTATCTCCTGTCCTGGACTGCAGGCTCTGAGGGTTGACACCCTATCCTTTTCAGCCTGGAATTTTCCACCACACCTAGCACAATGCTCAATATGTATTGCACTCACTAACAAGTCTACTTCCAATTAGCATATTATCGCTTGCAAAAAAGGTCATCTGATAGTATTCCTGGGGCAAGGAAGAACTTAAAAGGTATTTATTGATTTTATAGCAGCAGTTTCCCCAGTTTGAAGACTGACAAGGTGAGACAAGGGCATGCAGCTAGGAAACATAAGGCCCCTGCGGCATCCCTAAGAGGCCTCAGATTTTGTCAGCACAGTCTTATGACTACCCCTGGTCTAGCATCTGGCTCTAAGCCCTGTGGGTGCAGAAGCTTGATTCTTAGTGTATTGAACCCCATACTAAAACCAGGATGCTGATTTGTTAGTTGTCAATGGAATATAAGCAAATAGTTACTGTGAAATCACAGCACGAGACATTCCAGCCATTATATCCTCTCCTTGTAAGCAGATCCTGTGGACGTCATTTTGTGCAGACGACTGCTCCCTAAACAGGGGAGTGAGCTGCAAATTCCAAGGTTGCACAGCCATCGCATCATGGAGATACATGCACCACCAGAAGCAAACAGTTGGAGTCTGTGGGCCAAGGTCACTCTGGTTTCTGGGTTGTTTGTACCCACTATAAGTTGACTTAATGGACAATCGTATTGCCAAATGTGGCCTCCAACTAATAATAGAATCATTGCTTTACATAGTTATCATTATTAGGTGGACAAAATATTTTAAAACCTAATTATTATGAGAGGCAAGTATATTTCAATTATGTAAGCTCTTTTCCTTGGCAAATGCAACTGGAGTCCCAGAAAGAGAAGATTAAGTTACTGGTACATGAAGGAGAAAAAAATTTCTTTATTAGTACCAAACTTGAGCGGTATTTGACTTATTTATCTTGTGGTGTAAAGGTGATTATTCCCTTAGTCCTAGGAGGGACACATAGTTCATAGCTCTCCTAGTGTGTCGTTAAACCTGTGCTGTAGGGGAAATAAAGCTTTTAAAGATGCCAGCAACCCAAATACCCAAGGACTTGCCTTGGCAGGATTCATCCTTCTCCCTGAAGCCTTACCAGAACTCTGGATAAGCCTTCCCAGATGCTGCACATCAACAAAGAATTCCTATTTAGGAATTTCCACATTTTCTGTGCCCTGAGTCTTTCTTGCTACATCCTTACTCCTCAAAATTGATACTACATGAACCAGAAAATGAATGTCTTCTTGAAAATTGCCCCCATGGGGCTTCTCTGACCTCCTCTTGTTCTAGTCTTGCAGAATCCATTTCTCTTGTTGATAATCATATTTTCATTTTTCTTTGAGAAATACCCTTGCACAATCTCAGTTCTTGCAGTCCAGGTGGAAGGGAAAGCACTGTTGGGCTTCAGGAATAGACCCATGACTTAGGCCTGACCATTCAAAGCACACAGCCTTGTCCACAGTGATTGGTTCAGTGATGACATGTGGCCTAAGCTGGGCCAATAGGAATCTTTCCTGGAACAACCCAGAAAGAAATACTCTTCAAGAAGGGTTATTGAGCTGCTAGAATGTAAACCAGCTAAGCTGCGAGGAGATAGCCAGCCTAAGGAAGAAGCCACTTGAAGGGAAAGGAGAGCACAGAGATGGGAAGGGCCAGATTTCTGAAATTGTTGGAAGTCCGTACCTGAACAGGGCTCTATAGATACATGAGTCAATAATTTGGTATCTGTTATTTGTATAGTCCTGCCTAGTAAAATGGGATTGGGCAGAATGAGAATGGCACCTGCTCAGTCTTGCTTCTCCAATTACACCTACTTAGGTGGCTTTGTCACAGTGTGCAATCAGAATGAGAATGCAATTTGTTGTTAAAAAAGTGTTTTTTTGGTTTTCTTGAAGCCAGTGTGGAATTTGGGTAAATAGTTGATTTCTTTTTATTCCCTTTTATTTTTGTTGTTGACACCATTACAGATGTCCTCATTTCTATCCCCCCTCTGCCTGCCTCCACCCAGCCCCCACCCTCTGGCCAACATCACACTGCTGTCTGAGTCTATGGTTTATGTGTACATGTTCTCTGGATGAAGTTTCTCAACAGCCACTTCTCCTCCTCCTCCTTCCTCATCCTCACTTGAGGACATTTTCCCCCCATTGCTTTTAGAAAAAGAGGAAGGGAGGGAGGAAAAGAGAGAGAAAACCATAAATGCGAGAGTGAAGCATTGATTGGTTGCCGCCCTTGTGTGCCCAAACAGGTAGGGGTTGATCCTGAAACCTAGTATTGTGCCTTGACCTGACTGGGACTCAAACCCTCAATCTTTGGTTTATGGGATGACACTCCAATCAACTGAGCCCCACTGGCCAGGGCAGAATTTTCTCAGCTTCCTGCTGGTTGACTTAGAAATTTTATTTCTTGTCCCAGAAAACTTCTTTTCCCAGAAGCCCCTCACCCCTGCAGAACTGTGAAATGGCAAAAGGTATAGTAAAGAAACCCAGGCCATTAACCTGGCTTTACCCCATTTCTAGGATTCCTGCCAACACAGAACAGGAAGCAAATTCAAACATTTTGCCACCCACCTGTACCTAAAAAAAGTCCTGATGGGAAAATATGCCAGACACTGGCAGTATTGGAGGCTGGATTAGGTGATGATGTCAGGCATGACAATAAAGAATCTAAAAATAAGACATTCCTTAAAGAACCTAACTCTGTCCCTAGAAATTCAAGAGAGGGTTAAAGTGGAAAAGTTGAGTAAATGTGTAAGATGAATGAATAAAAATATTTTAAAGAGTCACTGACTGAAGTGAAAGGAAGCTACTTCTGGGAATTGGAGGTGAGCACACACAAACACACACAAAATCCCTGTCCTCTTTATCTTATCTCTGACTCTCTGAATCTCAAAGTCTTTGTTAATTTTGGAAGCTCCTGGGGTAAGGGCAGGCTATGGACTGACTGATCATCGCTAGAAAACTGGACATCACCCAAGAGACACCCGGTGACCTCAAAGGAGGTATTATGATGTTATCAAAGAACATGATGTTCAAAATAGTTTGAAGAGATAGAGAAACATTTTAGTTAAGTTGATTCAACCATGGGCGATGGTTACTGTTACTACTGGAAGTATTATTGGTAAACGGTTCCAGCATCCTGCCAACCTGTGCTGAGTGCCAGTAAGGGAGATTTGGTGGGATTTCCACATACAAAGGAGATGCCAAAAAATGAGAGTGAACGTAGCTTCATTCTTTGACCTGTTCATCTTCCAACAGAATTAGGAATGAGGTGAGTATAAAGTAGGTCCTAAGAGGAACAGAAAATGATAAGAATAATGAAACAATCTTTAAAGTAAAAACTTCATTTTAAAGAATTAATTAAAATATCTGAAAAATTGATGCACAGGTGGAAAATTCAATCTATGAAGGGGATCCATTAAGAAGTATCTTTCCCCAGACCCTGAGTTCTTCTGCCTGGAAGCAACCACGCTGACAATTTACTGGGCTCCTTACACAGACAGGCTATGTGCATAAAATCAAATGTACTTGTTCTTAACAAATACAAGTGGGAGGTAGTGAAGGGTGTCAACTGTACGAGTGTGATGATGGGACAGATTTGACTTCAGGTGATGAACACAGTGCAACAAACAGATGGTGTATCATAGAACTATGCACTTGAAACCTACATAATTTTATTAACCACTGTCACCCTAATAAGTTTAATATAAAAAAGAACTTAAGCCCTCCTCCCTCCCCCCCAAATACAAGTGGCAGCCTACTAGTCCCATCCTTCTGCATCTTGCTTTTGTTATGTAGCAACGTAACTGAGAGAGTATTTAGAACAGAGCGGTGAAGACAGAACTGTTTAAAATCACACATGCGCACCCAGCTCCCTTCACTTGCTCCCTCTTTCTCTGCTTGAGTTTCTCAGTCCTCATGACTGTCCAACACACCGCAATTGAATTATTCTTTATGTTTGTGGTTTGTCTTTCCCCCTGGATTGCAAAAGCCACAAGGACAGAGAATTTTTGTGTAATTTGTGATCCGCTGTATATGTAACACCTAGGATGGTGAGTGGCTTATAATAGTGTCTCAAAAAGGCATAATGAATCAGCTTGTATTTATTTCCTGTTTTTCAACCTATTCCCTTACAATTGAAATATCATTTTAAAACAGATGAAACTTAAGGCAACATCAGATGATGTCTAATCTTCACTGAATTGTTAAACTTTTTGAAAATACTGTGACTGTTTGCTTGTCTCTCCCCTCCCCCCTTCACCTAAGTCAGCAACTTTCCTGAAACAGATTTCATTCCAGCAAGAAAACTTCAAAGTATTATTGTTAGCAGTTATAAAATATTGTTTTATCCCCCAAATATAGTTTGAAATACTTCAACAAATATTGTTGAATGAATGAGTGGGTGGTTTGAAGGGAATGCGATGGTCTGATAGGAACCATAAAAGAGGTTCATAGAAATTTAAGGCCTTTGAAACCATTCATGTAAAAAATATATTGATGGGATTACACCTGCGCTCCAGCAGCTGAAGAGGGATGCCCGAGGAACCACCTCTGCTGATTGCCAAACATTTTTGTGATAAAATTGTTCAGAAAAGGCCAAATGCTTCCAGCTACTTTATCTCTTGCTCCTTCTCAGGGAGCTGCTTTTTTTCAGGTGCCCTTTTCATCTATAACCGTTTCATTTAATTACTTCATTTTCAACTTCGTATCTCCTCTGTCTACGATAGCATTTTGTGAAAATGTTATAGAGTTCCTGGGCCTTGTTTTTCTCCAAGTGTCTCTGTGGTGAGAAATGCTTATTAAGTCCCAGAGTAGCCATTGTGAACAGTCCGTGGAAGCCAGCACCCATTACATGAAAGGGAGGAGAGACTGCGTTCACTCTTCACATAGCGGACCTGCACAGGAGCCCCTGAAAGGGTTTATGATTCATCACACCTGTCATCCGAGTCTTTATATAAGAATTACAGGGAAAAGGGATGTGAAGATGTGCTTTCAATTGGTGTAAGGAAAACTTTTATCATTAAAAAAAGGAAGACAAGAAAAACAAAATAAATGGCTTACACTTCTGGGTCCTTTTAGATATCTTATTTGGTTGGGCTAGTGCTATTAGGAATATTCTTAATTTGTGGTATGGCTTTTTTTTTGCCTTTTGTAAAGCAGTGATTGATTATATGATAAGTTTGATAAATGAGAAAGACCCAGAGAAAGAATATTTGGAGGCAAAGGAGAGGTAGGTAATAATTTCTGATGCCATTCAAATGTGAATTACGTAAAACCCTAGACCAGAATAGCTTAACTTTGAACTGATATCCAGGGCCAGTTATAAATTAATGGCTACTGCCCATGAAAATAATTCATAAACAAGAGAAATATTTTAATTGAGAACTAGAAATTTAAATAGAGAAGTTTGTCAAATCTCACCAAAATTCAATTAGTAGAAATAAAAGCTTATTTATTTATTTATTTATTTATTTTGGTGGGTTCTATCAGTCCTGCTGCCTGCCCCCCCTCCTCTTCAAAGAATGAAGCTTCATTTGACCAGAGGGAGGGAAGCCTCGTAAAGGACACCTAAGAAACCCAAACTCACTCAGTCAAGTTCATGGACTTAGATTGTAGGCAGGCCCTTAAGGCCCTCACTCAGGGATGCTTTAATTAATTCTAAGAAGTCTAATTTCAGGCTATGATACCTGAAAGGAACAAAGGAAGAGGCAGGAAAACTCTAAGTAGCAGACCCACGGGCTCCAAATACAAGTGTCTGGGATGATCTGTTACAGGGGCACAACGGTCAGAAAATGCTGAGGAAATTACCATCCATGTCATAATAATTCATCTTTGTATTGATAACCCTGTTATGACTAGAAAAAATTCTGTTTTGTCTACTTAAATAATACAAGAAATGGTATACAAACCATTTTAATGGTATTTTTATACAAAATGATTGTATTAAAAAATTTAAAGTCAATTTTTGGTCCTGATCTGACTTCCTTCTTCCTTAGATACCACTCACATGGTCACCGCGCCTGCCTCTTCATGACTAACAACTGCCACACTTTCATTTCAAATGTTGCATTTCATATCATTAACTCTTGCCCACCCTGCTCACTTACCCTGTTTATCTCCCTCTTGCTAGCTTCTAACTTCATCAAAACCTCCAGTCCCTGCCCTTGTCATCAGTCTTTTATATTCATGGCTTGCTCTTCCTTTCTCCATCTTTTCACTTCCCTTCCTACCCAACTGAGATTTCATGTATACTATGGCCATTTTCTTGCAAATGCTTCTTGATTTGCTTGGCCATGCCTTTGTCCATTTTCCTTGTTTGGCAAAATCTCAACCTGTTTTTCATTCAATTAACTGCCCACTTTGCACCTACATTCAAGCAGCTGAATGTTGCTGGAGAAAGATCAAATGATTGTTTTGGCTGGAATCACTTCAAGGCCATGACCACACGTGCCACAGGCCTCCACACTAAGTGCCATCCTACTGTACCTGCCAAGCTCCTTAAAGCTCACTCTTTTTCCTTTCTCCTCACTCACTTGTTATCATCTCACCACTATCTAATCTCCTACCACCATATTCATACTCATGTTCTGCTACATCTCTTCGCCCCCATCTAAGGCCATTCCCTCTAGATATACTCTGGATCCCAGCCTATGCTACCTCAGAGAGGATTCACCCCTGCAATTATCCCCTTTCTTTCTCCAGTCATTAGTTAATCCTTCTCCACCAGGTCATATCTGGCAGCATTCAAGTAATGACTTAACACACCAACCTTGAACATTTGTCCCCATGGGAAGATGTTTGCATGTTGTAGTTGCTCTGCTTCTACTTGGAAAGGTCTTTGCTTAGATCTGCAAGTGGCTGTCTCCTTATTCTGGTCTCAGCTTAACTTTTCTTCTAGCCTGGAAGAACCTTAGCTCAATGATCTCTCCCACCTTTCAGGCAATCACTGTATGTCATGTTATGCAATTTATTTTCTCTATGGTATGTATTACCTGAAAGTATCTTTTTAAAAAATTGATGTGCTGATGCATCCCTTTCCCACTGGAGTGTAAGCATCTGGCAGGGGCTGTCTTTTCTTCAGTTTGGTGTTACCATGCTACTAGGGAACAGTGTATGGCACACAATAGGTGCTCAATAAATAATGACCAATGCATTGACTGATCAATTACGTAAAGACAGTGACTTTCATCATTTGGGAAACATTATTCACCAGCAATGCAGAATAAGAGATGTATTATTATAGTTACTCCTTCAAACCTATTTCTGGAAGGCCAGTGAAGAATAACAATACCAGTGGGGCTACTAATAAAAATGCTTACCTAGAATGTTTCATGTGTCAGACACTCTTCTAAACACTTTCCAAATACTGACTTATTTAACCCTCACATCAACCCTCTGATGCAGGTACAATTGTATCCCCCATTTTACAAATTGCACAGAGTATTCCAGTATAATTATGTGCTCTCTAAACTTGGATTTCACTGTTGCTTCAGCGGGAAACATACAAGCAGTGTCTATTCAATGTGAATCTTTCATATCATCATGTGTGTTGGTAATACTTTCCACAAGAAGGAACAACCATTTAGTATAATATATTAGGAAGTCTTTTAGCTGCCACTGGTCATGGATTCACTATACACCAGGAGCTGTGCTAGGTACTATACACCAGGAGCTGTGCTAGGTACTGTGATGTACACCAAAGAAGAAGACAGGATCCTTTCTATAAGGCAGGATTAACCTGTTTAGTAAGTCTAAGAAGGACTATACATGTGCAGAGAGCTATATAATGTCATTAAATAAAATGGATAAATAGACTGATAAAGTATTTACATCTTTACATGCACACTTCTAACATTTACATGGCAATATGCTTTCTATTTTGAAGACAGGCAAAATCTTATCAAGTTAGGTATGTGGATAAGACTACATCACCATACCTAGGGACCTAGTTTTCAAAATCTTAGGATACGTAAAAGGCGTCAGATCCAAACAAGAATATCCATGTTTGGGCATCAGGAGGTCTCCCCTCTCTGATCAAGATGACCGCAGGAATTAGCTGGCTGACCCAGGTCAGGTACCATTTGTGTTTGTAGTATATTCAGAGCATTTTTAACTCACTATTTCAGGACTTTGTGTGAACATAAGAGCATTAGCTTAGAAGAGTTGGCTACATACCACGAGTTGAACTAACATGATTTAAAACCCATAAAGAAGTAACTTAAAAACAATAGATACAGCATCTCTTAATTCAATCATTGCTTCAGTATGGGTTGGATGATACTCAGCCTGTTTCACTACAGAACTGGGAATACCCTTGGGTGGCAGTGACTAAGGGGACATGTGTTTTCACTCTGTTTTATGTCCTAGGATGGCCCACACCCTCTAGGGCTGGCCTGGACACATCTTATTTCAGAGAAGATTGCTGGAAGTTCCCGGTTTGTGCCTGTAATTCCTCACAGTTAAGTCCTTAAAATATCTTAACTTTCTGTGTCAACTCCACAGGTTGTGCCAAGTCTATTTCAATTCTATAGCTACATGTATTCCCCATGTTTATTGCATAGATTTGCAAATGCTAGGAATTTATGATGTGCTGTTTTAAAAAACACAGAAGGATCTATTAATAATGTCTGTAAGAAAAAAATGCTTTCTGCTTTGCATTGCCTCCCATCATCTTTTACCAAAGCCTCCATAGCTAGCTAGAATATGTGGAACTTTAGGATTCTTGGGTGTAGTAGGTTGAATTGTGTCCCCTCTCCCACATACACATGAAGATATACCCCATCTTCATCCCCAGTATCTGTGAATGTGACAGTATTTGGAAATAGGGTCTTTGAAAGATAAGTGGCCACTGCTGGGATTATACTGTAAGAGCCCTGAAACACCAATCTGAAAGAACTTTTGCACCCCAATGCTCATAGCAGCACAATTTACAATAGCCAAGTGCTGGAAGCAACTTAAGTGCCCATCAGTAAATGAATGGACCAGAAAACTGTGGTACATTTACACAATGGAATTCTATGCAGCAAAAAGAAGGAACTCCTACCCTTTGCAACAGCATGAATGGAACTGGAGAACATTATGCTAAGTGAAATAAGCCAGGTGGTGAGGGACAAATACCATATGATCTCACCTTTAACTGGAACATAATCAACAAAAGAAAAAAGCCAACAGAATATAACCAGAGTGTGAAAGAATCCCATCCTGGCCACCCCTCGGTATTCATCTCAGCTGTGGATGGTTTTTTATTTATTTATTTATTTATTTTTAGAGAGGGAAGGGAGGGAGAGAGAGAGAGAGAGAAACATCAATGTGCGGTTGCTGTGAGACATGGCCTGCAACCTAGGCATGTGCCCTGACTGGGAATCGAACCTGTGATGCCTGGTTCGCAGCCCGCGCTCAATCCACTGAGCTACACCAGCCAGGGCTCAGCTGTGGATGTTCATTAAACACGTGTAATACACAGAATCTAGCATGATTCTGTGGGGATAATAGAGAACATGGCTAACCCTCTAGTGGGGAAAGCCCTGTCCCTTTGTCCCAGTGGGTTTTTATTGAGAAAGTAGACTCAGTTTGTGGATTCACAGTCTGGCAGAAAGGATCAAAGGGGACAGGTAACTTATAAAGATGCTAATAGAATCCCTGTTGTGATTCCAGGCAGAGATTGGAGTTTTATCATATGAAAGGACTACATGGCTCAAAGGCCTAGTTTTGGTTTTCTGTCTGTGCCTTCAAATTCTAAGTTAATAACATCCTCCAGCAAACAGATCTCATAGGATCTTGCATATTCTATGTCGCAGGCCTGATTACTCTGGGGGTCTTCCGTCTCCTGTCTGAGCTGCCCCTTTGGCTATTTGCTTAGCCCTGAGAAGGGCAGGAGACAGAGGCAGCCAGGAGACTTGGAATTCTCACATCTAAGTACAAAGACTCAGGCTTAGAGGGGGCAGGGGTTGATGTCGATCACCCCTTCCTTTCCACAGCCCCTTCATTTCCACAGCCTCATGAGTCTCATCCCAGAGGCCTTTATGTGATCAGAACCTGGCTTAGGTTGCCCCTTCCTTGAGGAGTCTTACCCATCATTGGTTAACTGATCAAGCATTAAAGGCCAAGCACAGAACAGGTAGCGTTCATTCCAGGGAAAAAAGTTTTTGTCTCCTTAGTGGCTCCTGGTCTGGAGGTCTCTCACTCAGCCTAAGTCACAGGGGGGTCACAGCTTCCTGAGACCAGGCAGGGCGGTCCCCAACACCAGAGTCATTGAAATTAAGAACAATCTAACAATAGCCAGAGGGTAGCCGGGAAGGGATAGTGGAGAGAAGGGTTTTCAGGAACTACTATGAAGGACACATGGACAAAACCAAGGGGAAGGGTGGAAGCAAGGGAGGGAGGTGGGTTTGGAGGGGTGGGGAGAAAATACAGACAACTGTAATTGAACAACAATAAAATAATTTAAATAAAATAAAATAAATAAAATGCCCCCCCCCAAAAAAAAAGAAAGACTCTTGAGATGAAGTCATCTTGGATTTAGGGTGCGCTCTCAGTCCAACCAGGGGTTCTTACAAGGGGAAGAGAAAAGAGAGTTGAGACACAGAGGTGCAGGGAGAAGCCTGGGAGAAGTCCAGGAGAAGACAGAAGCAGACACGCAGTTACGCAGTGCCATGCCAGGGGATGCCCGGGGATGCTGGCAGCCATCAGACACTAGGAGAGAGGCATGGAACAGAGTCTCCCTTAGAGCATCGGGGGGAGCAACCCTGCCACCATCTTGATTTGGGGCTTTGGCTTCCAGATCTGTGAGTGAATAAATGTCTGTTGTTTAAAGCCACCAGTTTTGTGGTAATTTGTTACAGTAGCTCCAGGAAACAAATACACTTGGTTTTAGGTGGGCAAGTAATATATTTGGGCTTGAGCAACACCATGAAGATCCTCGTCTGTTACTTATTATTGCTTTCTTTATGGTTGTGTCCTGTCTCCTACATCGTCAGTGCCCACTTGGGCTACAATACTTGGGTTAAGGACTGTTGCTGACTCTACAATAAAGACAACCCCAAACCAGCAACAGTTCCCCACCAACTAAACAACAATAAATCTGTACTTCTGTGGTTTCGCTTTTTTAAGTCTTTCACTTGTATTATTATAAAACTCCAGGTATTGTATTTTTATTACTATTTTAATGAATGATGCCCGACTTAGAATTTTGGTGAAACAAATCTTCTTTTCTTCTGGTAGAATTTTAATCAAGGTATTGCAGAGGGATACATACTTGGCAACATGACACACACACTTAAAATCGTCTTTGCACGTTATGGTTTTCAGGACACAGAAAGCAAATCATGTTGGGCCAGAGAACTGAGAAACTCCACGCCACTTACCTTCCCTCAGGGCCCTTCTGGAAGCTACTTTGGTGGCAAAGTGGGTCGATCTCGTGGGCCTTTTTTCTCAGAGTGCATCAGGGCATCTCCATGTCCGCGGACTGCAGACTTTCCCCTGCCAGCTGTAGTCACAGCTGTATTTTGTGCTCTCCGATTACTCAACAGCCTTAATAGTTCTAGAAGGTAAAAGCTTGTGATTATTTAATTAATAATCACAGTGGGTGTGTTCTTTCTGAAAGGGACAACCAGAGGTTCTTAACCTGAAATCTGTGAATTCAGGTTCACAGCAGAAATTTCTTATGTTTATTAAGCTTAAACTGATACTTAGAATTTTTTTTCAGTTACGCGTGTTGGCTCCAAGCCATGGAGCCAAGTAGTGCTGCACTGTGTCAGTGTACCCCTGTGATTCTGCCACAGGGCAAGTCACTGGGGTTTCTATATTGCCTTACACATTACATATTTTTAAATGATATTCCTGCTAATTACAGTGTGGAATTATAGTAATTAGCTCTATTACCAGTGTTGTTATAATGTGTTAATAAAGAACCTGCATATTATCATATCACAACATTTTCTTTTAGTAGTTTGAGAAGTATTTTTCATGTATTTTTTCACTGTAATTTAGTTTCAGTTGCTGTTTCAAACCTGTTTTATTTAATGCATCTGTAAATTTTATTCAGAGGAACACCACAGGCTTCGGCAGACTTCCAGAGAGATCTACGGCACAGCAAATTATCAGAACCCTCGCATTAGCTCCGAGAAAGAATGACAGCTAGAGTCTGAGGCCCTCAAATCATTCACTTCATTCAAAAACTGGGTTATTTAGCACATTTTCTTACAAGGACATAAACAAATGGCAATAAGTAATATTGCAATTTTTCAAAATGATCCAAGCTCTTGTTTCCTTTAATTACTTTACATTTTATTTACATTTTGTGTCACAGCCTTTTTTGCTACCACGCTGAGCAAGTTTTATTAGGACTTCTGCCGAAGGGGGCAGCAGGTTATAACCATCAGTCTTCTGCAGCTCTCAATTTTGAGTCCGAAATGTATGAGAGTTTTTACTCTGCTTTGCTCATACACTGGCCTATCGTATCTGATTTGTCAATGGAAATGGAAACCATGCGACTCTCAGGATGTTAGTGCTGGAAGGCACAGTCACTTTATGGGAAAGTAGTGACATTGGAGGAAGGTCATCTGGAAAGGGTGTCATGCAATTCCTGCTCTGGAAATGAAAAGGCTCTTTGTTTATGCTACTTTGACTTTCATTATGGCAAATTATTCTGCTGATGGTATGGCTTCTGAGTGTATAGGTGTGGCTGAATTAACTTAGAAATGATGCGTAATTATATTCTTTTCCTCTGATGTTCAAGTGGAGCATATTGTTATTTGTTTTGCCCTCTGTAGGCCTAATGACTATAGAATGATCTCTCTTTTTAGAGCTAACTTTGAAAAAGTTTTAACAACAAAAATACCTGTGCATATATTCACACGTGTATATTTGAGTAGCAGATTGGCTTATTCATTTAACAAATACTTCTTAAGTGCTGGCTATCTGCTGAGCATGTGGTGCAGACCAACTGCCTACGCTAGCACCCTCATCGGAGAGGACAGGAAACATCGTGTCCCCTCTGCTGTCTTCCTCTGCAAATCAGATTTCCCTCTCCAGGAACCCTGGTGCTTTGCGTCCCTTCCATGATCTTATTTGTACCAATTTCATAGCCTTGTGCATTTTAAATCTCTGGGTTCACTGATCCTTTCCCTTCTACCTACAATCAGGTATTCAGCATTCAAAAACCAAAACAAAACAAAACTCCAAAACCAACCAACTAAGCAAACAAAAGCAAAAGAAAAGAAAAGGAAAAAGAAAGAAGCGGCTTTTGATCATGATGATCTGGCCTTTCTTCTCCACTTCTCTTTATCCCCAAATACACCTGAAAGGATCCTTGTTTACTCCTAAAGCCTTTGTGATTTGGTATTCTCTCGTCCCACTACTGAAAGCGCTCAGTGACTTTCTTAATGCCAATTTTGCTGGCTATTGTCAAATCCTCAATTCTTCTGACCAAGGTGCTTACGCCTGTTGACTGTGCCCGCCTTAAAACATTCTTCCTCTTCTATCACTGCCATTGTGCTACCCAGATGTCCCCTGCTTCTCAGGCTGTTCAGTCATACTTCTTCCCCACCCCACCCCATCTCTTCACTCCTAAGCGTGGGATGGCCCCAAGTCTCTCGTACTTCTTTCTCTCTCTCTTGGAAGGCCTGCCTAAGTGAGTTTTGTCAAAGTTGCCCCGTTGACTAATCCCATGTCTTTCCACCGTGACTGGCAGATATTTCCACCATTGCTGGGCAGATAGCTCCTGTACACGTGAGCCCTTAAACCAGGGCGTCTCCCCATTGCAGATCGGAGGCACTGGTCTTACCACTCTTGCTGTCACCCAGGCCCCAGATCTGGGACGTTTGTCTTTGACTGCTTCTTGCCCCCACTGTCCCACACAGCCAATTGGTTGCTAAGAGTCATCCAGTCTTGTTTCACAGCACTTTGCATACAGATTTTCTCTTTTTACTTGTACCAGTCTTTTCCTTGTTAAGACTCATTCTGAATTTCCAACTGATCTCTCTTATTCATCCCCAAGCCCCATCCCTGACTCTCAAACCCATTTACCTGTTTTATTTCCTCAAAACACTGTTAAGATTAGTCCTGGAAATCTCCCCCCTGCAAATCCATGGTTTCTGTGCCAAGCATGTGCATAATTGTGGGGACCCAGGCCACGAATCTACTTTTCCTACAGTGGAGCAGAGTGGGGGTTTGAGAAGTTACGACTGTAGATAACACATATGGAAAATAACTGCCCCTGGAGTTCCGGCCAAGATGGAGGCATAGGCAGTCGCACTGTGCTTCCTCGCGCAACCAAGACTGAAAACAACAAAGATTGAGAAACAATTAACAACCAGAACAGAGGGAAATTAATTGAACAGAAGTCGGGCTCCAGTACATCCAGACTGGTAAGGAGCGGCGGAGTCGGGAGGCCTGCGAAGTGGGGTCGAGGGTTCCCGGCGGGAAGAGGCGCTGGCTGGCGGGTGCGCAGGGTACAGCGGCAGCGGCAGCGGCAGCGGACGGACCAGTGGCGGACGCTGGGCGCGGAAGCGCGGAGGTGACTAGCAGACCCAGTGAGGGGTGCAGGGCAGCTGGCTGTCCGCAGCCACACGTTTGCGCACAAACTAAGTGAAAAACGGACAGCGCCGCCGAGTTTCAAAGCTTAAGAGCCCCGTCTGGGAACTGAGGCCGGGAGACTCTCCCAGCCTCACAGGAGACTTCTCGGGGAAGCCCACAGAGTCCGAGAAAGTGCACCAGCCCACCGCCCGGGAGCCAGCACAGCAAAGGCCCAGTTTGCTTGTGGGAGGCAGTGGAGGGAACGGAAGTCCTAGAGAGAGCGGAGCAGGCACCATTGTTCCCTCTCAGACCCCGCCCCCACATACCACGTCACAACCCAGCGACTGGGGTGCCCCGCCCCGTGAACACCTGAGGCTCCGCCGCCCTTACGAAACAGCTGCATCCAAACCAAAGGAAAATTAAAAAGATGGCTCAAACATATTTGAAAGCCCCAGAACCAATTTTTTTAAGTGACCAAGAAATTGCCGAATTACCAGATGCACAGTTCAAAGCACTGTTGATCAGGAAGCTCACAGAATTGGTTGACTTTGGACATAAATTAGATGAACAA
>PVIA01004273.1:0-142892 GCA_004024845.1 Tonatia bakeri
AGCCAATAATTTTAAGCGATCAAGAGATAGCCAACCTTTCAGATGCACAGTTCAAAACACTGGTAATCAGGATGCTCACAGAATTGGATGAATTTGGTCACAAATCAGGTGAAAAAATGAAGGCTATGCTAAGTGAAATGAAGAAAAAATGTACAGGGAACCAATAGTGATGGGAAAGAAAACTGGGTTTCAAATCAATGGAGTGGACCAGAAGGAAGAAAGAAACAACCAAATAGAAAAGAATGAAGAAATAAAAATTCAAAACAATGAGGAGAGGCTTAGAAACCTCCAGGACATCTTTAAATATTCCAACATCTGAATTATAGGGGTACCAGAAGGAGAAGAGGAAAAGTTATTTGAACAAACAATAATGAAGAACTTCCCCAATCTGGCAAAGGAAAGAGACTTCCAGGAAGTCCAGGAAGCTCAGAGAGTCCCAAAGAAGTTGAACCCAAGGAGGAACACACCAAGGCACATCATAATTACATTACCGAAGATTAAGATGAAGGAGAGAATTGTAGAAGCAGCAAGAGATAAGGGGACAGTCACCTACAAAGGAGTTCCCATCAGAATGTCAGCTGATTTCTCAAAAGAAACCTTGCAGGCAAGAAGGGGCTGGAAAGAAGTATTCCAAGCCCTGAAAGGCAAGGACCTCCATCCAAGATTGCTCTATCCAGCAAAGCTTTCATTTAGAATGGAAGGGCAGATAAAGTGCTTCTCAGATAAGGTCAAGTTAAAGGAGTTCATCGTCACAAAGCCCTTATTTTATGAAATGTTAAAGGGACTTATCTAAGAAAAAGATAAAAAATATGAACAGTAAAAAGATATCAAACTCACAGTTATTAACAACCACACCTAAAACAAAAGCAAACTAAACAACTAGAATAGGAACAGAACCACAGAAATGGAGGTCACATGGTGGGTTAGCAACAGGGGAGTGGGAGGAGGAGAGAGGGGGAAAAGGTATGGAGAATCAGTAGCATAGATGGTAGGTAGAAAATAGACGGGGGGAGGGCAAGACTAGTATGGGAAATGTAGAAGCTAAAGAACTTATGACACATGGACATGAACTAAAGCGAGGGAATGTGGGTGGGAGGGGGTGGGCAGGGTGGAGGGGAGTGAAGGGGGGAAATGGGACAACTGTAATAGCATAATCAATAAATGTATTTTAAAAAGATTAAAAAAAGAAACTGGGGTAAATATGACAGATCCAGATCGTCAGCAGAAAAGCTAGAGAGTAGCCTCCACACTTCCCTGGCACACCCCTACCCAGTGAATCCACACCAGCCTTGGAGCCTGCCCTCTTTCTTCTCTGGGCCTTCACATACGGTGCCTTCTTAGCCAGGAATGTTCTTCCCTCATTTCACCTGGACAAATCCTCCTAATCTTCCAGAATCCAGTATAGAACACCATCAGCCCACACCTAGCACCAGGTCAAGTACCAACCTTGTATTATCTATCCAAAGCACCCCACCCACCTCCATTATCCCACTCGGTACACCAGGACTATAACTGCCTGTGATTTTGAGCTTGTGAGCAAAGGAACTGAATATTTTTTATCTGAATATTTTTAAGATCTAGTGGAATAAATGAGTAAATAAATGGATGGTGGATGGATGATTCAAACAGGGCTGTCCCTGGGGTCAGCCACAGATGCACAAGGCCTCAGGCTTGGAGAGAAAAGAAGAACCCAAGTCCCGAATGGGTTTCTCCTTCCAGCCCTCACCGAGGCTCACTTTGGTGAACAAGAGCCCAGAGATCCTAAAGCAAAAAAATCAGTCCAGCCAAGTGTAACTTTTCTTCCAAGTGCCAAGTTGGCAGAAATGGAATAAAAAATGATAGACTAGCTACTTTGAAACACTGAAAAGCAGGAAAGGGGTGGCCATACATAAGAATTATTACCAGCCTGAAGTGGCAAAAATCTACAAAAAAGAACTTCCCTAAAAGCCTATAATCAACAAGAGCACTATTACTAACACTCATGATTAAGAGACTTTAAAAAGATCTGTGTATGTTTCTATTTTTAATTTTTAATTCATTGATTGATTTTTAGAGAGAGAGAAGAAGGAAGAGAAAGAGAAGCATTGATTTGTTCCACTCATTTGTGCACTCACTGGTTGATTGTCCAGCATGCCCTGACCGGGGATCAAACCCACAGCTTTGGTATATCAGGACGACACTCTAACCAGCTGAGCTTCCTGGCCAGGGCCTGTGTGTATTTTAACTCATTTTGCCTTCACAATAGTTTTATAAGCTGGGTGTTTGTTTATATTTTATAGATGAGGAAATTGAGGCATGGAAAACTTGCCCAAGGCCATTCAGCTAGGAAGTCAGAGTGCCAGGATTTGAATCCAGGCAGTCTCTTAACCACAGGGCAGAAGCCCTCTCTCTCCCATTTTTTGATGTCACCAACTCACCACCTACCCTAAGTTGCTACAAAGTAAATTCACCCTTTTGGATGGAACAACAATATTCCTTCTTTGGTGTCATCCTAGCTGTTTTCAGCTTCATAGCTGAGGTATGACAAAGTCAGGTGAAGAATGGAGCTGCAAGAGAGAAAGACCCAGGGGGTGTTGTTATTTCTCTCCCTTGACCAATGAGTTCTCAGAAGAGTCAGTGTTGTGGATAAGGAGGGAAAAAAAAATATTTGGAAGAAAGGGCAAACCGGCTGTGCCCCACTGCAGAGCTGTCCCCTCCAGGCCTTGTCACAGGGGCTTGGTGGTCTGTTCTCAGGGGATGGACTTTGGTTTACGGACCCAGGAAGAAGGGGACAATATGCAAAAGGGATCCAGTTAGAGCCAGTGATTCATCCCACACAGGGCCCAGAATTTCAGGAACACATCACAAGATGCTGAGACATGTCTCAAACACTTGCCAGCTGAGTCCATCTGGAACATGACTTCTGCGCATGAAAGTCTGGGGAGACGAGGGGAGGAACCCTGAATGTGAGGGTCAGTGAAAGCTGACTCAGAGATGACTTCGAAGGCCGAGGATGATCCGGCCGTGTCTCAGGCCAGTCCCCAAGTGCTGTGAGAGGTCATGGGAGTTGCAAGGCTGAGCCCTGAGACTAGTTTCCCAAGTAGGGAGGAGAAGTAGCTCCAGTGTCTCCCAGCTCCTCCCTGTGCTGCACCCCTCACCCCCTTCAGTCTCCTTACTCATCTTAGGACTGACTGTTTTCTCAGGATGACCCATCCCTAAATGTGGGAGGCAAAAGAAAAGGACCGCCATCAAAAATCCCTGGGGTAGTCTCACTGTTGTTTCTCTGAATCCCTTCGAAGGATTCAGAAAGGATCTTATAAACTAGGCCATGAAATTGTTCCCACTTTACTAAGCCAAATTTTCACACTTGTAATTATTGAATTTGTGATGTGGAATTATTTATTCCATGACTTTCTTTCCCATCGGGTAGTAAATTTCACCCAGTCAGTTTAGGCTTATTCACCAGAGCCTAGGAGAGTGCCTGGTGAATACACACGTGATGAGTGATAACTGTGCCGGAACGGACTCCAGCCCTTAGGGATGAGTGTTAACAAATCTCCCCATACCTCTGCAGGCACCAGCCTTCAGAAGTTCAGATGCTCTTGCTGCCCCCTTTCTCACTGACCAGAGCCTCATTTTTCCCCTCCTTTGCAGATCTGGCAATTAAAGCTCCCCAGGGAAATGACTTGGAGCCAGAGCCCAGGTCACATGCGTGGGGCCCCAGTTACAGCTCAGGTGTCAGGGGCTGGGCTGGGCTGGGGGCTCTGGATTGGGCAGGCAGGATCTCTGGGAATCATCTGGAGACTGAAGGACTCATATGAAGAATCTGAGAAGCTGGGCAATCACTTTTGAAAGGAAATGTCAGTAACTCAGGAAAAACAAGGACGCAGGGCGCGCTCCTCAGCTATGAGGAAGTGTACTGGCTCCGAGTCAAACTGGCCCTCTTCCAGATTTTTATTTCTGGTGTTTGGTGGTTAAATAAAAAAGCTTATAAACTTAACTCCAGTTAGAAAAAAAATACAACAATTTCAAATATTGATCCTGGATAATCCCTTCAAACCTGGCAGGGAGACCACCCTGTAGGAAGGGAGGGGAGGTGGCCTAGTGGGTGGGAACTAGGGAAGGACTGGGGCCAACCGTGGCTCTGTGGCTGCTGGTTTGGAACGACACATTCCCCTTTCCGGGCATGTGCTTTATTGGTCACCTTTCTGCCTCCAAAGGACAAGAAAAAAAGAGACAGAGAGAGAGAGAGAAAGAAAAGTCAATTTACAGGCATGTAGCTTCCAGCAGTGATTCTCGGCTTTCCTAGACCGCCCTCATCCTGGCCTTTATGTTGAACACCTGGTCACTCTGATCTCTCTTGTCAGAAATAATGTAGAACTATTTATTTTCTTAAAATGAAAATGAATTTAAAATAGTTTTATTGGATCAACAAAAATATGACAAACCCCCAATAGAAAAAGTGACAAGTGATAGAATTGGCAGTTCACTGAAGAGAAATGAAGGCCCAATTAACACCCAAAAGGATGTGCATCTCCAATAGTTGCCCAGGAAATGCAATTAAAACAATGAGGTATTAGGTTGTGTCTTTCAGATTATAAAGGGATGAAAGAAATAATATTATTTGCCATTTTAACTAGTGGGAAGCCAGAGACAAGTGGAAGACTACAGAACTGAAACCTCAGTCAAATAACTGGTCACTATATTCTTATTAAATAGCATATAATTTTATATATGTGCATATTTCTTCCTAAACATCCACCATAACCAGTTATAAAATATGGGAGGGAAAAATTACATTCATAATAACAATCACAACAACAAAATTAAAAATGCCCAGGAGTTAGTATAACAAGAAATGAGGTGCCCTGGCCAGGTAGCTCTGTTACTTAAGAGTGTCATCCAATATGCCAAGGTTACTGGTTCAATCCCCGGTCAGGGTACATACAAGACTGAATGAATGCATAAATAAGTGGAAACACAAACTGTTGTTTCTCTCTCTCTCTCTCATTCTTTCTCTCTCTCTAAAATTAATATTAAAAAAGGAAATGAGAAACCTATATAAAGAAAAGCATTCTGCTTTATTGAGAAACAATGAAAACAGACCAAAAGAACCACATACCTGAAACTATCCAGATACCTTAAAGGTTTAAATATAAAATCATAAAAGTCCTGGAAGAAAATGTAAGTAATTCTCAACAATTCTCAAGCTCTTTCAGTCCTATGACCTTATACTTAGTGCTCTCTTTGCTTAGAAAGTAAATGCCCCTTCTCTCGCCACCATGGACAGCCATTTCTCATTCTTCAGGCTTGAGCTTAAATGAGGTCTTCTTGGAGAGGCCTATTTTAACCAGTCTAATTTAAGATACTCCTTACTTTATCCCACTGAAAAGGGTTCCCGGACCAATCCCAACATGTATGTAGAAACTCCTCCACATCAACAAGCAATTCTCAGGCATGAGCAGGGTGTCTTAAGAATGCAGCTCAGTTCTGGTACTGTCTACCTGGAGACAGAATCAGGCTCCACAGGTGAAGGGCTCAGTCCCACAAGACCAGCCACTACTTTAGATGCTTGGTGCAAGAGCAGGTTGTTACCTGTGCTTCTGACTGACTGGCTATAAATCAGAAGTTCCCTTGACCCCCTCCTTGAGTTCCATTAATTTGCTAGAGCATTTCACAGAACAGAGAAACATTTTACTTACTGATTTATCTCAAAGGATATTAAGGATATGAATCAACAGCCAGATGAAGTACATAGGGAGAGGTCCCAAACAAAGGAGCTTCTGTCCTCGTGGAACTTGAGGCTCCACGCAGTGGCGCATGGAAGTATCCTAATTCCTCAATGTGGAAGTTCTCCAAAAGAGAGGCCGATAAGCTCTCCTTTTTGGGGTTTTATGAAGGCTTCATTAAACAGTCATGATTGATGAAGTCATTGGACATTTGATGACTGATTCAACCTCAATGCCCCTCCGCTCCCCAGGAGCCAGAGAGTGGGACTAAAAGTGCTAATCCTCTAACCGCATGGCTGGCTCCTACTGGCAACCAGTCCCCACTCTTGGGTGAGGTCCGAAAGTCACCTCATTAACAGAACAAGAAACACAGCTAGCAACTGTAGATGAAGATCAAATATATCTGAGAAATACATTTTGGGTGTGAATGACCAAAGAGACATATATTAAACATATGTATTTATATTTATATCTATTTATATTTCTTATAAATCACAATATCACATCCACCAACATGTGCAATTCCCATATAGCATTTATCAGAATCTCACCTTGTAATTATAAATGTATTTGTTCATTTGTGACTCCAATAGAGAGTGAGATCACAAGGGCATCACCTGGGGTGCGTACCTCATGCGCTGGCATAAAGCAGTCCTCGACAGAGTTTGGCACAAGCCAGGCAGACAACACACATTAGTAATATGAATGAATAAATACTAATCTAGGTGCCAGAGATGTAAAAGCTGACGTTATAGGGATTGAATAATTGACTGAACGTATGGATAGGTGAATGAATGAATGAATGAATGAATGGACTTAGATAAGGCTTCCATGATAGTAATTTGTAAGGATTGCCTACAAGGCTTTTATCTCTCTCAGGTACCAGAACCTTGACTTGAAGTAGGATCCAAGTATCTTTATTTACTTTATACCCCACCCTCATCAATACTCACAAGCTCAGCCCCAAAGACACTGGGGCAAGAGACTCAAAGTAGCCTCCATGATCTTACCTCCTGGCATTCACACACTTGTGTAATCCCTTCCTGTGAGTGTAATCCAGACAGGTGCTAAGAAATGCAGTAAATCCTCAATTAACATCATTGATAGGTTCTGTGACTTTAAGAAAACAATGTACAGGGTGGGGCAAAAGTAGGTTTACAGTTGTTTTTATGGAAAATAATGCAATAATTAATAAATAATAATACAAGAATAAACTGTTTCACAACTAGAAACCTACTTTTGCCCTACCCTGTATAATGAAACCCATTTTACCATAGACTAATTGATATCAGTAAGAGTTAAGTTCCTACGGCATCTCAGGAATGTTATTGTATAATGAAATAATGTTGAATGAAATGACATTATTCAGGGACCTGCTGTGTGTGATTATGTTACATAAGATTGTAATGCTTTTCTTGCTAAGAAGCTGTCTCCCTTGCTGACTATGAAGAAGCAAGTTGCCATGTTACGAACTGTCCTAAGGAGAGGGCCACATGGCAAAGAACTGAAGCAGACAGTCAGTGAGAGACTGGGGCCCTCAGATCAACAGTCTGTAAGGACCTGAATCCTGCCAACAGTTGTGTCAGCTTGGAAGTGAATCCTTTCCCAGTTGAACCTTCAGACAAGATCCCAGCCCTATCAGCCACCTTGATTGCAGCCTTGCAGAAGACCCTGCTAAGCTGCACTGGAACTCCTGACCTGTAGAAAATGTGAGAAAGTAAATATGTATTGTTTCAAACCACTTAAAACATGTGTGTGGTGGTATTACTATGCTGCAATGGATACCTACTACACTTTCTCTTTTCCAACCTTCTCTTCTGCTCACCCCCCAGCCTTTTGATCTAGCACTCTTAGGAGCTTCTATCAACACATATAAGCCTGATCCTGCAGTTGCTTTCTTCTCCCAGTGGACCCAGCACTTCCCTCCTGGGATATATTGTGACTTGACCCCAGTTATTGGTTTTAACCTCTGACTGCTACATTATGCCCAAGACTATGTACTTCACTTACCATCAGTGATGGGGTCACCATAGTCAACCTACCGGTGAGTGGTTCAGTTCAAAATTCCATCTTAGAGCCTGCTTCCTAAAACCACTTTCTGCACCAACTTTCATAGCTCAGATACCCTGGAAATTATCACAAGACTATAAGGTTTGCATGCAAGAGGTTTATTGAGGATTACTCTCAAGGAGTGAGGGAGTGAGATTGAGGAGAGGGAGAAGCTGAACCACAAACATTTCAGCTGCTCCTACAAGGAGTCGTGACCCCAAATGGCCCTTCAGAGTTGTTCTGTCTTAAGCCCAGGGGGCCAGAACTTTACACCCCCTCATCATCTAATCATTGAATATAAGCTGCTCCTAGAGGGGAGAACAGGACCTTGGGCAAGTGACTCTTTCCTAAGGGAAATTCCTTGAAAGGGAGTCAGCTGCAAGTAGAATTACCAACACTCCCAGGGACTGGGAGGTGGGTGTCTAGATCCAGCACCCCTACATTCTCCCTAGTAGTCCTCCTTCACCTGTTTCCACCCTACTTCACACTTTGGCCATCCCAGCATCTCTCACCTCAGAAAAGACCTGTTGCGACCCCTGTGAAATTAGGCTTGGGGGTCTCCCCAGGAGCTGGCAGCATGACAGGCTCCCAGGGCCATGGCCTAGTCCTCACCATCTCAGAGCAGCTTGAGAAATGACCACATGTGATTCCATGATGTTCAATGCAGAAAACACAGGAGGAGAAACCACTGGAAAAGGACAGAAGCTCTCTCCCCTCTCCCTCAGTGAGCTGCATACTGCCAAGCCAGTGCTCCATCTCATTTAACCATCACAGCAACCGTGAGCTGAGAATATTCCCTCTGCTTTACATGGCAAGGGTCTGGGGTTCAGAGACAGTCAGTCAAAGCGGTGTCAGTCTCTCTGTGTAACTACTCTGTCTCAGTCTCCTTCGATTCATCCTCCTCATGCTGATCCTGAATCCTGGAATAACTCACCTCCTAGGGTGTCTTGTCCATCTCCACGCTGTGATTCTGAATTTGTACTCCCACTCAGACTGCTTCTGTGAATGCCAGCCCTGGATATTCATTTGCCTTCTCAGCAGCTCCACTTGGGTATCTGGGAATGAACTTCATAGCTCAAAATACAATTATTGATTTTCTCCCTCAAATCTCACCACCCCCATTCCTACCACCACAGTTTCCATTCCTACCAAGAAATGGCACCACCACTCTTCCAATGGCTCAGGCCAGAAGCCTGGTGTCATCCTTGATTTTGTATTTTCTCTCATACTTAACATCTAATCCATTGGCATATATTGTCAGATTTTCCTTTGAAATGCATGCAAAATCTGACCCTGTCCTACCAACTTTGCTGTTACCATCCTACTTTATTGGTTTTCTTACCTCAGTTTCTTCTCTATAGTCAGAGTGATCCTTCTAACATGTGACAGCATATCCTCCTGTTCCTGTCTGCAGTTCAACACATCCAATGGTTTCCTGTCTCATATGAGATAAAATCCAAAGTCTTCCCCAATGGCCTGCAAGACCACCTCATGTGGTGCTCGCCAGCCTCTGTCTTCACCTCTTACCTGCTTCTTACTCGTACATCTCACCCTTTATTTCGCTGTAGCTATAGTAGCCTCCTTGCCCATTCTCAAAACCCCCTTGATGCTGCTCCTGCCTCGGGCCTTTGCATTCCTTTTTTTCTCATAGATATTTAATAGGCTCCCTCTTCCTCTACTTGTTTTTCTTTTGTTCTCTGCTCATGTGTGCTCTGTTTGGGTGCCCCCTCCCAATAAGAAAAAATGGGTTTCTTACCTAGCCTAATCCCTGACACTCTTTCTCTGTTCTGTTTCTCTGCATGTCATTTGTTTTTTTGATAGGCTCCTTCCTAGAATGTAAGTTCTCTGAAAGCTTGTCTGCTGTTCACTGATGTGTCCCCAGCACTCACGTGCACCCAACATAAATAAATGAACGAGTGAAGTGCCATGGAAAACACATGACTTAGAAAGCTTCTTTTCAGGTTCTTAGAAAGTGTTCTGTGAAGACTCATCAGGTAGCAGGTAACAGCAGAAACTGGTCTGCCAGCTGCCTCTTTTCTGCAGTCTAGGGATTTCCCATCCTGTATTTTTGTATTCTTATCATCTCATTCAAAACACAGTTCTAAAGCCTCATGGCTCCCACCCAGACCAAGACGGTTTATGACAGGGCACGACCAAGCTCCTTCTTCCTCACCCGTTTCCCCAAACACACCCACATCCGCACCCACACTTAACCTTAGCAAACAAATTCCTCACAGCCAACCAAATATACAAAAGGCTATATTTACAAAAAGATTAGGAGGAGTTTATGCATTTCACAAAAGGATCCTTTGCTTCAGAAAACTATTCACCACAGGAATCCTTTAAATAACTAGTTAGTTCACTAAATGAATTTAAAATAGGACTTGGCTTCAAGCATCTGCCCTGGGGGCGGGGGGGACTACTTATGTTCTAGTCACTGGCCTGTACTTTTGGCTGTTGTTTTATTTAATCCTGATATTCTTTTGACTTAGCAAGTTACACCAGAGAAATATCTAGTTATTACACCAGTTTATTGGTATATTTTCAGTTTCTTTGAACATTACAAACCATAATATTCTTTCCCAGGAAAAACATACAAATATATAGGATTCTGGGGTCATTTAGTTTTGGGGAAAATAAATTTTACACACCTCAAAAGTGCTTAAGGAGGCAACTTCCATTCTAGCCCTTATAATATCATACTAGTCTTCCATTGTAAACAATTCTTCTTAAACTGGCAAAAAGGTATGAAATGATGCTGTCTGATTGTTGTCAGACTCTAGACAGGACTGTGATCTCTGAGAGCAGGGAAATAAGTGAGATGAACCCCTCTATTGCCCTAGCCAAATGCCTGGAAGCCCTTTACCAGTGCGGTACAGGGAGGAAGCACTTAAACAGAGCACAGCCCACTTACTGAACTGAGAAGACAGAAATCTGAGCCTACTGTGGTGGTCAGAATTTGTGGGGCAAGGGACTGGAGAAGAGGGAATTTGGTGAAGAAAAAACTCTAAACAACTGCTTAGGGGATCACCAGGAATCTTGGGTTGCATACTAAGCTGTATTTGTGTGGGGCAAGAATCCACAAGGCTGGGCAAAGAAAACTTCCAGGGAGAGAACAACCACGTGGCCGCTGTGAACTAGGAGACTACTGGAACTCCCACAGGACTGGACAACGTTCAAGTTCTAACCAACCAGATGGAATGATCTCACTGAACCTCCAAGTGAAGAGAGAACTCAGCAAAGTCACATCTTAGAAGAAGGTTAATCTATCCTTTGAGTAAAGTCTGCTCTAGATCTAAGTTGATTTCACAAGTAAATTAATTGCCTGTCAAAACAGAACTCAACTCTTTATTAAAGAAAACGACAAAATCAAGAACTCAACAATGTAGCATTCATAATGTCCAATGATTATTAGACATCAGAAGAAGGGGAGAAATATCAGTCAATAGAAACCTATACTCCCAATGGTTTCCTTGCAACATGGTACAATATTAACCTTTAGGAATGAGAGCTCTGATTCGACAAGAAGGTAAATGATGTTCCAGTTATTTTGTTTAAAAGCAAGAAAAGTATATGCTTTTTCAAAGGATTTGTCCATTGAAAAAAATTTTAAAAGATTTTGTACCTACAAAAGTAAGCTTCACCTCCTTGAAAATCATTCTTATACGAATAATTTATGACTTCGTAGAATTATCATGCTATAAGGGGCCATAGAGAACATCTATTCCCTAACCTGAGAGATGAGAAAACCAAAGCTCAGTGACTTGCTCTGGTAACAACAGCTGAGTAATTACTGGGGTTAGTTCCCTAAGCCCATGCTTTTTTCCGTGCTGCCGCTAGAGCCATCTTGCTAATTTTTAAGTTCCACAGTATTTATTGCATATCTGCTATGGTGAGCACTATTCTAGACTCGGGACATAGAGCTGTGAACAAGTCTAATAAATTCCCTCTCTCATGGTGCTCACATTCTTGTGGGAAAGGCATGCAACAAACAAGAAAACACATGAGTAAGAATTCCAGATTGTTAACTAGACTTACTGAGGTAGTCATTTTGCAATGTATACAAATACTGATTCGTTCTGTTGTATGCCCCAACCTGATATGAAGTTATATTCCAGTCATATCTCAATCCCAGGTTGGGAGAACTACTCAGAAGAGAATGAAAGCTAACAAACAGGATAGAGAGTGAGTAGGGATGAGAAAGTTGCCTAATTAGGTCTGTGTGGTCAAAGAAGTCTTCTCCAGGGAGCTATCTGCCCTGAGGCCTGAACAAAGAGGCAGCCATGTGAAACTCCAGAAGGAAGTAATTCCAGGCAGAGGAAATAGCAAGTATAAGGCCCTGAGGTGGAAATGAGCTTGGCATGACTGAGGTAACAGGGTGTGAGTAGGAAAATAGTGATGAAAAGTCAGAGATTGCAGATTTGTATCCTGGACCTACCGCTAATTTACTGCACCTCATAGTTAAGTCTAGGTGAGCATGTGCAATGTGCCAGTAACAAGTAGGTGCCACACAAAGATTCAAGAAGTAAAATAATGTTGTAAGTGTGGAACAATAGGAAGAGACTGGGCCCTGAAATGAGTTGGCCTCATTTGGCTCCACATGTATAAACCACGTGTTCCTGGACAACTTCTTTGGGAGCTTATTGGAGTCTCAGCTTCTTTACTGATGAAAGTGGACATGATGCTAACTAGCTCAGAGTGACCAGAAGGATTGAATGTGATGTAAAATAAAACCCAGTCTAGTGTTTGGCACATATTGGCAGCTTTTAAAAAATGTTATTTTCAATCTTCTTTCTAGGGAATATGACTGGTAACACTCATTCTAAAAGCTTGTGAAAATGCCTAAAGAGAGGATGAAAAGATATTTAATTATACTATCTGTGAGACATGCCTACTAAATGCCAGGCACTATTTTAAGCTATGGGGATAGAGTGGTGGGCAAGGCAGACCCTGTTTATCTTGGAGCATGTATTCTGGATAGGAAGAGACTGACAATAAACAAACTAAACAAATAAGAAAAAATAGTGGTGAGGAATAAGTGCTACTTGAAGAAATAAACCTGAACAATGTGATAGAGAAGAACTGGGTGTCTTCTAAGGACTGGGTGATCCAGGAAAGCCTTTCCCATGCGACACTTCAGCTGAGATCTGGAAACTAAGGAGGTGCTAGCTATGCGATCTAGGAAGCAGCATCCCAGGCTGAGGGCCAGCAAAGGTAAGGCCTCAGGCAAGGCAAAGATCATAGAACCTGGTGACTGGAGGTGGGCAGTAGACTTATATTAACTGAGGTTAGAGATGAGGAGGGGTCAGATCCCTAGGGCTTCAAATGCCAAGATAATCACAAATGATGGGCCAATCACCTGAATACATAAAGAATTCTTAGAAATTGAGAAGGTAAAGGATAATAACCCAATAGAAAAACAGTCAAAGAACAGAACAGATATCTTACAGAAAGTACAATAGGTGATCCTTATACATATAAAAAGATGCACAACTTCATTCATAAGAAAAGTTCAAATGAAAATTATATCGAGATACCACTTTTATTCATTTGATTAGCAGAAATACCAGAACTGGATGGTATACTCAGCTGGTGCAGCTATGGGAAAACAGACATGGCTGAAAGGAGAACAAAATGGTACCTCAGTGGGATACAATTTGGTAATGTTTAGTAGAAATTTAAATGCATTTACTCTTTGTTCTGGTAATTCTTTTTCTGGAACTTGATTCCTGAGATATGCTTGCACACAAACCAAAGGACCTCCATATGAGGCTACTCATTGCTTCTTGATTATAACAACGAGAGGTTGAAACAAACCCAGTGTGCATTGAGAATGGGCAGGTTAAACAGATGATGTTCTCACAGTGGAATCTGATATGGTTATAAAAAAGGAGTGAAAAATTGCCTTATACTCTGATACGGAAATGAGATATATTAGGTGAGGAAAAAAATGCAGAACGTGTATAGTGTGCTACCATGGTGTGGGTAATAAAGGACTAAATAAGAAGAGATGCTTATTTGCTTTCATTTACTTTAAGGAATATAATGAACGTGTAAAAGTGATTATCTATGGGGAGAATCAAATGGGTAGACATGAAGATACTAAAGATAAATTTACCTCATTTAAAATTTTAAGTCATGTGAATTGTATTCTTATTTAAAACTTCTAAAAGCTAAGGACAAGAATGAATAAATAAGAAAAGCTAGTGAATGAGCTGAGAACAAATAAAGGCCTTGAGAAAGAATTTGGAATTTATTCTAAGTGTGATGGGAAGTCATAGAGTTTTAAACAGGGACTGACAGCATGTAGCATGTTTCGAGAGAGTGCTCTAGCAGCAGAGCAGGGAACAAATTGTCGTGGGACAAAAAGGCTGCAAAAGTTGGCTGGGTGTGTCAGTTTACATTAGAGATGCAGATGACAGACTAGGATGAGCTGGTGCAGATGGAGAGAAGCAGAACATGTTTAGGATATAAAGTCAAAAGGACTTGCCGATGGATTGGCTATGAGGGCTGGGGGAAAGTAAGAGTTGTGTGCGTTGAGCAGTAGGGGGGATGATGGTGCAACCAGAGCTCAGAGAATGGTAAAATAACATAAATAGAGCCGTTCACAACATTTTATGGAGAAGATTGCAGATCAGCACAGCTGTGAAGATGTTAAGACCTGAGGAGATGGTAAGAAGACATCACAAATGGAAAGGAGAGGATGGAGCAAGACAGAAGGGGACACAGGGCAAGGGGCAAGGGACAGGGGACGGGGCAAGGGGCAGGCTTTGCCCTTCAAAGTGGGTCTCTCTCCTAACTTGCTTCTGTTTTTCTTCATTGTGGCTCAGTTCAGACCCACGGGCATGAAATGACTTAAAACCAAATCCTCCATTTCCATTGCATGCTTCTTTTAACTGCTTCCTACACTTCCTGTGACTGTTTCTTTTAGTAACTGAAGAGTTTCTATCACGTACATGGCATTCTGAGAAATATACTAAAAGGGAAAAATCAGCCAGTCAAAATGGGGACTGTCTGGCTACTGTGGCTTTTTCCTTTGCTGGCTCTGTGAAGATGAATAAACAGAAACTTAATTTAAATTGGAGGTGGGAAGGCCTGTAGGGGGAGCTCTCACACTCTACCCCTTAGTGTCGATTGCCCCAAAAGGAAGAATAGTACCTTCCATCTCCAACAAGATGATGTTTTTCTACTATTACTGCAGCAGGAAGAAGATGATTTTTCTTCTTGATAATTCAGTCAATGAAAGACTTTCACAGCTCAGCCAATGAAAAGCCACTACACTTCAAACTCCCTGTTTTCTCCAGCTTACTCTTTGCTTACAACAGCCCTTCTGAATTCCCCCTTTCCTCTCTAACAGAACTTTCCTCTCCTTTGTTCCCAGCGCCTGTGCATGGTTTGCCACTAGACTGCATGTCCCTAATTCTTTGTTGTTCCTGAATAAACATATTTTGCTGGAGAAATATTGGCTATTTGTTTGAAGCCAATAGCACTGTAACTGGACTACCTTCTCCTGGAACTGTAATAGACTGGTGAAGAACGGTGAATTTCCCTAGAGTCCAGGTTGGATGCTCCAAGGGGTAACTTCTACTTTCAAGGCTAACTTGGAGGCTAAGAAAGTTTTTGTTTTTACCTCTCCTCTCCACTTAAGAAAAAAAATGATAACTAGACTCTTCAAATGAGACACTCTTCCTCAGATTCTGTACTTATCTAGAAAGAGTAGTGTTTTCCAGAAGTTATCCAGAAGTTTGTGTTTCTGATGAAGATACTTGAATTGCTATTATCGAGGTTGGGTTTTAATACCAATAATCCAGTTTTCTCCCTTACCACCCTTCCCCTCTACTAAACAGAATCCATGTGTTTTGCCCCTCTTAAAATTTAGCATTATTTCAACACTCCTGTCAAAAGCACTGTATCCTTTGCAAGAACTATGTCATTGGCAGTTTATAAACTGGGACAAGTAACAGACCAGCAAAAGCTGCTCCACCCAAGTGACTTACGAAGACTTTCAACCCTGGGTCTTTGATTGGTCAAGTGAAAGGAAACCAGGTGGGATTTAAAACTGATAAATGTTTGTCCTCCTTGCCCATCCTCTCTGTACAGATGTGTGCAGTGGTCTATAAAAGGATCATGAGATATGGGGCTTCTGAGCTAAAAAAAAATACTGAGAACATGTTAAGAAGAAAATAGCTGAGACGTAATTGGGTATGTGTGCGCTCTCATCCCTCATTTCTTTTTAAATCAAGGTAGGGTTCATGTCAGTCATGTAGTTCTACTTGGAAGTTACTTCCTTTTTTAAAAAAATTAAAATCTCAGGGGCAGTAAATGGAAGAGGTCATTAAAATCAATTCAAGCTATGATCTTCTGAGGAAAGGGAGGTGATATCATTTGATCTTTATTTTCTTTAAGTGTAAAATCAAATCCACACAAAGTGTTCAGTCCTTCTGAAAAAGTTGAGATTGAAATTTAGACAGAAAGGCAGCAAATATCAATGACATCTGTAAAATTTAAACCAGCCACTTGCCGATTCCCAAACACATTGTGTTAGGGAAGAGCAGGTTGCAGGGGTGACCTGCACTGAAACAAAAAAGATGTCAACAGTCACATTCCTCACAACGTGCCCCCTCACCTCACACCTCCAGCGCCACCGGACACTGCATGTAGTCATGTCAACACTATTGACTGTGCTCCCCGTGCTGTGCCCCACGTCTCCGTGACTGTTATCGGGGAGGACACTTAGTGAGGTACGTGAGTGTTCAGACGCCGTGCCGCACACCTGCAACCAGTACAAAGTGATGTGAAGGTAAACTGGAATGGATTTTAAAAAAGATGTAGATTTCAAGATTTCCTTGAAAATGGCACTCGGTAACATTATTTCACTTTATCGAATTAGTGTGACATTCCTAAGTTCTAGAAGAAATCAAAACTTTATAAATGATGTTTGCTCAGCTACTGTGAATTTTTCTATAAATTCTTATTGGGAGGAGGGAAGAGGAGACATAGCCTCAAATCATCATGCAAATCAACAATTTCTCAGTCTGCTCAGGCTGCTGTAACACACCATAGACTGGGCAGCTGAAACTACACACAGTAATTTCTCACAGTTTTGGAGTCGGACCTCTAAGACCAAGGCACTGACAGAGCTGGTATCGGGTGGGAGCCCCTGCCTGGCTTCAGGAGGCTGTCTTCTCAGGACATCCTCCAGTGAGGGAGAGTGGAAGTTAAGGACTCTCCCAGGCTCGTCTCTGAAGGGCACTAATCCTATTGTGAGGGTGTAACCCTCAGGACCTAATTACCTCCCAAAGGCCCTTCTCCAAATGGCTTCACACTGGGGATTAGGCCCTCGACGTGGGAACTGGGGGAGGATGCAAGCATTCAGTCCACAGCACTCCACCCCCGGCCCTCCACAGCCACGGCCTTCTCACACGCCAGCAGTTCACAGAGTCTTAACTCCTTCCAGCATCAATTCTAAAGCCCAGAGTCTCATTTAAGTATCATCTAAAACAGATATGAGTGAGAGTTAAGGTAGGTATGATTCATCCTGAAGCAAAATTGCTCTCTAGTTGTGACTTGTGAAACCAAACAAGTTACATGTTTCCAAAATACAGAGGTGACAGAGGAACAGACAGACATTCTGAAGGCAGCAGTGTATGCCACTCCAAAGTATGACTGCAGGGGATCAGGACATGCTCCCCCAAAATATGCTTTGGTATATGGATTATTTTAAGCCATAAGCACTTGAAAAAGAGCAAATTCAGGAAGAGGCTTTCTCTGAACTCTCCTTATCTGCCTAAAGACAGATCTTCCAAAAGGAACTTAATTGTCATAAATACTCCCCCTGGGAGTTTTCTCAACCAAGGAGGATTGACTCATTCCAGGACAGAAGACTAGAAACAGACACCACACCCAAACTTTGTCACAAAATATCATAACTTCCATTTATTTTTCAAAGGGCCTCTTCATCCTTTGTAAAAATCATTTACTCTCCCTTACAAGGCCTACATTCCCACCCTCTTCTCCTATTAATAAGGTATTTAATCCTGATTTCAAAAGCCACCTCCTTGAGCTGCTCATTTTTCCCTGTGTACCTACCATGTGTGCATGAGGTATACATGTTAATAAACCTCTGTTTCTTTTTCTCTGGTTAATATGTCTTTTGTTACAGGGTGTCTCAGCTAACAACTCAGAAGGGTAAAAAGAAAATTATTTTCCTCCCTCACAATTCCTATTTCAAGAAGGACAAATAGGAAAGAAGGAAGAGGGGATATGTTCCAAGCAGGTCCAAAACCTAGCAAGACAAACTCCAAGGCTTGAGAAGAATCTCTTGGGCTCGATGCTCTGCCCCCCAGGTCCACTGAGGTGGCAACATTATCTGACAGCCCAGCCATGTTGAACCAGGAAAAGTTTGGGGATGACCTAACGTTAATCCAATTTTTGTTTTTCAGACCACCATTCTCTAAATTTTTTGAAATAACAGGGAAAAAATCAGATCTGTATTTTTACAATGAAAATTAAGCAGTGTATATCATAGAATCCTTTACGAATATAATAAAAATTATGACTAGTTGTCATATGTTGCTCTATCTGCTTGAGTAATCTGTTTAAATCTCCCTATGCTACTACAGCCCCCAGTATAAGTAACACTATTTGTATTATAAACTTTTATACTAAATTTTAATATCTGCTAAGGCCAAACCACTCTCACCATTTTTCAAATTTTACTTCAGTGGGAAATGGATGAACTTTTAAGTAAATGCTTCTGGTAGAATTGAATAATCACCTGAAAAATAACAAAAATAGACTCCTCATACCATCACAAAGACTATGGAGTAAAGATTTAAATTTTTAAAATAAATTAACAAAAGTATTAGTATATATCTAGAGAGACCTTAAGCAAGATAGGAAATGCAGAAGCCAAGAAGAAAAGATAACCATATTCAACTACATAAATGGTTATATTGGCAATATTCATTAGAAACAGAATGAATTAAAAGATGATCATGGATTAATATTTAACATGCATTACTTGTGATACATCATGTCACTAATATTGAAACTATTAAGAAAAATATGCTAAAAATGGGCAAAGTACATAGAAATGTACAGAAAGACCTGGAAAAGAACAATAACTATAATAATTTAAAACTCACTGGCAATGAGAAAAACATACATTCAAATAATGATATAATTTTTCAACCACCACATTGGCAAATTTTAAAACATGTAATGCAAAACAAAACAAAACAAAACAAAACAAAACATGTAATGCTGGTAATAATAGTAGATGATATTTATGAAGTGATTAGTATGCCCTAAAGTAAAGTGTTTACTTTATATGAATTATCTCATTTAATATTTATGACAATGCTAAGAAGTAAATTTTTTTTAATTAAGGAACTAGCTCAGCTAGCAAATGGCAGAACCAAGTTTCAAATCCAGGCAGTCTGATGCCCAGGGCCCAAGTTCTTTTTTTCTTTAAATTAAACTTACTGGGGTGACATTGGTTCATAGGGTCATACAGGTTCCAGGTGTACCTTTCTATGACACATGATCTGTATATGGCATTGCATGACCAACTATACGGTGACAGAAGATGACTGGATTTTGGGTGGTGGGCACCCAGGTTCTGTTTCAACAGCCCAGTGCTGGGGGGAGGCCTGTGGCAGTGTGATTTGCTACAACCTTTAGAGAAAGTAACATGGAAATAGAGCTTAATATTTAAAAATAATTCCCTTTGACCTGCCATGCCCAAAGGAAGAGAACCTCTGTGATCCTGGCATTACTGATTTTTCGGCTACTTGATAGAACTTACCTGTAAAACCATCTGAGTTTGGCAATTTTTTTTAATGTCTCTCCCACATTGCAATGTTTCTTTATTTTTATTTTTTAACTTTGTTTTCTGCTTTGTTATACATTTAAAGCACCAATTTTCTTCAATGGTTAAGTGCACTTTTGATTTTCTGTTGCTTCTTGAATTGGTGTTGGCAAATTATCGATTCCAGGAAATTATGTCGTTTACTAAGGTTCTGTTTCCCAGCTCCCAGGCTACCCTTCTCCAGCTTCCTGGTGATCCGGGCACTGGGACTCAGCAAACTGCTCCCAACCTGGAGTCCCAACCATCCCTGCCCAAGGGGTGGGATTCTTCCTGTACTCGTTAACTCCGTTACTTCTGTGTCCTCTTTTCACTATTTCAACCATCCAACACCTGCTTAACCAATGCCTTACATGATTTTCTCTGCTAAAATGCCCAGTGTGGTTTCTGTTCACCCAAGAGGACGCTGACTCATGCATCTCCCACAGAGTTTGTTTTCACATTTATTTGAATAAAGTTGTTTATGATGATCTCGTTTATTAAAAACTCTGCAGTAGGTGTTTTGTCCTCTTTTCATTCCTAATGCATGCATGTGTTTATTTTTACTTAATTTCTGTCTATCTCTAGTAGTCTTTTTAAGTAATAAATTGTTTTTGGCATTTTTTTCTCTAACCTACTATATTGGATACACTTTCATTTTCAACCTCCCCCCCTAGTATAAGCATTTTATAGCTCTAAAGTTCTCACAAATCAAGGCTTTTTATGTTGCCTGTTTGAATTTAGAATTTTCATTATTTTTCAAGAGTATATATTTTCTAATTTCTATTGAGTGCTTCTTTGAACAATGAATTATTTAGAAATGTTTTAAAATTTCCAAAATGATTATTTTAAAATTATCCATTTCTGATTTTGCAACTACTTGCATTGTGGTTGAAGAACTTGATCAGAATGATTAAGTTCTGTGATATTTGCTGAGAATTCCATTAGAGTCTAGTAGTGGTCTATTTTTATGAGTATTCCATATGTACAAAATTCCCCAATTTGGGGGTGCAGGATTCCATGTATCCTCATTAGTTCAAGCTTAATTGCATTGTTCAAATTTTCCATGTCCAAATCTTTTAAATTTATCAACTTAAAGCAATATGTTAAAATCTTCTACTGTGATGATGAACTTGTCAGTTTCCCTTTGTGTCACTGTCACCTTTTTTTGCTTTCAGGCACTAGGATGCAAGGACTCACGGATATTAATTGTGGCAGAGTATCTTGGCAAAACCCTGAAAACAACACTGTTCAATGTCCATCACTGGCTAGTGAGTTTAGCTAGTGAACTGGCTAAACTCATTGTATGAAATATTATACAGCCATTAAAAAGCACAAATTTATTCTTTATTAATCAAGAGGGAGGTTCATGTTAACTGAAAAAGGCAAGTTTCAGAGTATGTGTTTTGTGATCCCATTTTAGTAAATAAAAATTTCTCATTGTGAACACATTTTGACATGTTTGAGTTAGAAAAAAGGTTGTTAACATCATTTCTCCCAGGAAAGTCACAGAAGGGGGTGGGAAAGAGCATAAACAACTTTGTTTGGTTTTACCTCCTACAAGAGGAAAAATTGCCATGTTTTCCTCTGGCAATTTAAGGAAAGTCTAGTAAAATAGTGAGGGTCAGCACTCATCTAATGAAGCCTCATAGCAGATGTGCCATGTGAAGAAAGCCAGTCACAAATGTTATAGTATGATCTCACTTATTATAGTGACATGTACATATTGACATGAACATAAAATGCCTAGGAACACATACACTAAATCAGTGTTAACTCTAAGTGCGAGGATTATTGAAGCTTTTTCACTGCCACCTATGTTTGTATTGCTTGCATTTATTTTATAAATGCACATGGTGTGTGCAGAAAAATAGTTGGTTAGGGTGCTGCAGTGATTCAGCTTAAGAGGTAATGGGCCGTGGAGTCTGGGTAAGTGCAGTAGGGATAGAAATAGCTCAGTGGTTTAGAGAGGAGATGTTCCAAAGGTAGAAAAAAATTTGATTTGTTAATTTAGGGGTGTGAGAGCCAAAGAGCAGTGGCATTTGACCCCCAGGTTTTGGCTTGGACAGTTGGAAGGGGGAGGAGCCACACTAACAGGGAATGCTACAAGAAGTACTGAGGATTTGAAAGGGGTAAGAGTGGACCCAAAGAACTTATTTATTTCTCTTTCCCTGCCTCTAGGAGATCAACGGAAGCTCAGGAATGGAGTCCAAAGCTGACGCCCACTTCTAGGTCTCCTGTCCATTTTTCTGAGAAGAGTGACAGCTCCTGCTGCCCTCTCCCTTTGCTCTGTCCACTCCTTCCCTCTGCTCTGGGGAGCTTATGGTATTCTCTCAGCCTCCCCTCCCACTCCTCATTAACTCCGCTGTATCAGAAGATGCATTTAGAAGAAAGCCACAATGAAAAGGATTATATCAGCCCGAGGGTAGAATTTAATGATGACCAAACAAGAGATGTATTAATAATTGATATATATCTTTTTATTATGCGCAAATAAAGTACTTAAAACTGTGGTTATCAAAACTATACATCTAAGCATGTTCACAAAATTGCCGAGACATTGAACAGAGAAAAAGACTACATACAACAGGGGTGTTCAAACTGGCCACAGGGATTTCAAGGGTACTCTTTTTACCCTCATAGATGATAAAAAACAGCAACAAAATCAGGCTCATTCAGGAAAAACCAGAAGAGAGAAGTATTGTATTTGAAAACTGATAATAGTCCTTTTCAGAAAAACATCTGTCAGTTTCATGAACACCCCCCAGCTAAAACAAACAGAAAAAAATCACACACACGATTCATCCAACACAATGTGCTCTGTTAACGCGACCAGCATACAGCCAGCACTCAGACCATGAGGTAGTTACAGTACAGAAAGACCACGGGCTCACCAGCACGCCCACGACAGAACACACACCGGAAACGGGGTTACAATCTAATTACAGGCAAGGAAGAGGCCATCTTTTTGTTGTGGTGGTGGCTTAGAAAACGCTATAGAAACAGCTTAGACAGAAGGAATTTCTGACTTTTGAAATACAGAGTAACAGCTGGTCAACACCACATGGTGAAAAGTTCTAGGATGTTACTGAGACAATCTGCCTTGGAGTTTACAGCATTTCAACAAGAGCTTTAGTATGAAACCAAACCAAACAAAACGGCCTCTGCGAATTAAGGGTGCAGCCTGCAGAAGTAACAAAAAACAGCAGAGGAGGAGAGTTTAACTGGAATACAACAAGAGTTTTACAGAAACTTGCAGAACGTGTTATAAAGTTGAACTTGTATTCTGTATTAAAACTATGAAGTCTGAAGCAATTGGAAATGCTGTAACAAGAAGCTAGGGAGAAAACACTTATTTTTTTAATGCTTATTTTAAAAGAAACATTTCAGAAATACTTAATGACATTCACTCTCCAATTAACATGGGATCGAGTTTTATCAACATGGATTTCTTGATCTGAATAACACTTCTGGCAATCAGACCCAAACAAATAAAAGTTGCCTTTTTTCTTCTCTTTCTTTTAAAATCTTTTGGTTTGTATCTATAAATTTGTAAATTAATTTTAAATTACTTATAACATCATTGGTAATTAGCATCTTTCTCAAAAATATACATTTAAATATATTACAAAATGTTTAAACCTGTCCATCTAAGAACTGGATCTTTAATACCTCTTAGTAGCTAGTTTTATTTTTAACTGGATAGAAAGGGTTTTTTTAAAAAGCAAAGAACTGATTGAAAGAATTCACAGTAACTGGACTTAAACATTTCATATGGAGTAACTTTTTTTTATCTAAAACACTTAAATATATCTTATACACAAATTTTTGTAGTAAAATAGAGCTATAAGTGACTTAAAGACTCTAGCCTTCTTTGAAGACATCTTTAAACCTTTTTATACATAGAATATGCTAAACAATACATTCTGCTGAAGGTTAGGCAAAGCGCATTATTTTCAAACACAGGTAGCGTAATCTAGGACCTCCACTCTGATACCCTTACGTTAAAAAAAAAAAGTTAACTAAAGGAACAATATTCTCTAATCTTAGATCTTCATCTGTATGTGGAAATATGCAAAATTATCAATGCAGACAACCTGGAAATCTTAGCCTTCAACTCATCTGTTTTGGCTGAAATTATCCTGATTGACCATCTACACCTATCAAATCAATCAGAATATTACTCTATCATTGGGTAATCTACTTGTTTGCCTTGTAGATGCTGCCCTTAGGCCTTGAGTGTCATCAGCATGTCTTACTGCAGGTGCCATTCACATTGCATGAGGCGCAACTTCCTTACTTTAAGGGCAGTGAGGTTTGCTTATGAATATTTGGGGGTAGAACCTGGCTTGTTTTATTTGTAAAAATTTGAGTCATTTGGGGGGAATCTAGAGAAAGAATAATATTTATTTGCAATAAAGCTATCCTCAGTAGTAAATGACTTGGCATGGAAATTTTCCTCTGTTCTTTTTTAACATAGAGGTATCAGTTGAGCTTATTTTAGCTGCAAAGTGGCATGATATTATTCCACCTTAAATCCTTTTTGAGTTTGGGATATATTAAGCCAAGAAAACTACAGCAATTCAAACGAGTGCCCTTTCCCCTATCTCAGCACTTTCTTGGCAGAATTGGTGATCCTGTTCATGTAACCAGCTGGAACCCAACAGGATCTGCCGTGTATTTGCATCTTACAAAAGCTTGGATTTTACAAAATGGTCTCAAAAGGGTCGACATGTTTTGAGTGGAAACACTAATTCTCCCAAACGTATTTCAATTCTAAAGGCATAGGGCATTTTTAAAAAAGGAATAAATTTTTTCTTCTTCTTCAACTGAGAAAACGAATGTGCCAGATGACATATTACATGTTGGCATATATATCACTGAGCAAATTCCTCCTTAATTGGACAACTAAATTGTGCCCTAATTTATACATTAATTAACTGAACACAATGTAATAAATGGGCATACATCTGCAGCCCGAGATTTTGGCCATTTTCAATTTCTCCATGCCTATACAGGAATTAGAAATTTGCATTGCATTAAGACATTTCTGCCGTCGGTGCACTGGTTCGGGGAGAGGGAGGACGGTCACTGTGACCAGCACTGGTTTTGGCCCAGGGCACAAGAGGGAATGTTGCCGTGATGCGTGTCAGGATGCAGTCCCTGAGGACAGCACCTATGAGGAACTCAAGGCCCTGACAGGGTGTGGCAGCAAGGTGAGAAGTGTGCATCCAGAGGTGCAAATGAGACAGGGAGGAATGCACTTAGAAAGTCTTGAAGCATTTCTTTTGTTTTACCTCTTGGTTCAGTTATAGAAGAATCTTTGGCCACATTTCACTTGTTCTACTTATTATCTATCTGGCTATCCACCTTTTACCAACTCTCTGAGTCTGGGAAAAACTCAGGGGCCCAAATTATAGATGTTCTTACCTGGACAAAGCAGCATTTAAAAAACTGGCATGTGTTTCACATTGAAAACCCCCAAACCTGTGAGGGGCTGGTGGAGAAGGCCACCGCCTTAGCTCTCTCACATGGAAGTCCAGGGGTCACATTTAGATTAGCCCTGGGTGGGGGGTGAATGTAACAGGTGATGTTTACATTGCAATCCACTCTCTCTTTACAAAGGAACCACAATCAAGCCTTTCTGGAGTCTGGACACACGCGCTGTCAGGCCCTGCCCTTGGCAGTGGCCGCTGGGCTAGGCCGTGCTGCTGCTGGAGCAGGGTGTGCTCTGTGTGCTGCCGATGCTGTGAGCCGCACTACTGTTTTCCGAGGCTGGTGGGGAGGTGGGGACTTGCTGCCTTCCTGCAGTCTCCCCTGCGGATGACAATGAAAACAGGCAAAGAAAGACACGTTATGTGTGTGCGTTCCTGAAAAGACCATATCGCCCTTTGCCATTTTATCTGATGTTCTCAATCATGGGCAGAAGCAACTAGACCAGAAAACCTTATACCATAAAGCTGTTCCGTTTATTGGTGTTTTGTTGTTTTTAAACACTCTTGTATAGGAAAACAAGAACTGTTTTCTAGCTGACCGACACGCAGTTACAGTGATTAACACCCCTGACAGTTGACAGACAAATGCCCAGGACTTCAGTGTCCACAACCTCGGAAGAAACCAACACCACCTGTATTCTGTGATCCGACTGACCAGCACCTGTATTCTGGAAGCACTGTCCGTCTCCTCTCATTGCGGGGTTTGGCAGGTGAGACCTTCAAACTGAGATAAGAAACCATTGGCAGTTTGGGGACCTTTTTCTTAATGCACCGTTCAAAATGGGGGTGGTGGAGCTTAGCTTTCTCACTAGCAAAGCAGAGAGAGTCATGTGCCACAAGCATTCAACCTAAGAATAAGAAATAGAGGAGCCAGCTCTCAGGACAACTCTTTGGGGGAAGGGGTTTAGCTGTTCATATATGGGACTATGGTTGCCAGGGAGCACTCCACTCCCTCCATCCTGAGGTTCAGTGTGGGGTGCTCTGTGAGTACCTTCTAACACAGTAAACATCCACTTTTCATTACATACCCCACTGCATTTGAGCTAAACCCATCCTTGTGCCAAATGTGCAGCGCTTTGGAGAGGAAGGAACCCGGGTCACACACATGGTTTGCATTTAGCACTGCAAAAACCTCTAGAGTTAAGTTATTTCTCCAGTGAAACTGGCCTCAGGGCAGCCCTCAAAAATGGCTCTAGGTAGAGAAAAGTGATCAACGCTCTCAAATGACAGACAATGCATTTTCTCTGAAAGTCAGAGTACAAACTTTGTAAAGCACTGGCCAGCAGCCTCCTCTCAGCCCCCTCCAATGTGGGAAGCCCCAGAGGGCCAGGTCTGTTTATGAATGAGCCTCCTCTTTCCTGTCCCACCGAAAATACACAGCTATCAGCTGAAAACACATGAGCAAAGGCCCTGCCCTCCAAGTACAGGAACTTAGCTTGGTACTTCCATTGCCTCCCAGGGGCCCCTCAAAAGCCTCTGCCAAACAACAAAGCAGTTCTGCAAAAGGTACAACTGGCGCGTGGCCCTGGGTCTGGTCATGGCTCCCCCATCACCCATGTTGGGACCCACGCAGCGACAACACACACGTGTGCATCGACCTCAGGGCATTGATATGCTTGTTGTATGTTTGACCCTTGCTGTATTTCCTCTGATTATCTTTTCTTCTGGGATTGCTGGGATGAAGAGGATACAAGAGGTCAATATTCCACAGAAGCAGAGAAACACTGTCTTTTCATGGCAATCTATATTTTGGACCCTCCTTGCACTGCCCTCTACCTGTCCTGTGGGCACACAATTAAAGGTGGGGAGGTTTGCCTCAATGACAGCAACTTTCTGCCAGAAATTAATTTTCCCCACAGTGGGAATTTTATTTCTAGAAAGAAATCAAATCTCTTAGCTATTCTGATGTCTAGCCCCCCAAAAACCAACCAAACAAACCAAAAAACCTCCAGAGACCCAAACAATTCGTGACACACTTTAAAACTGCAGTGATCTCCCACTCCACATGTTCATCCACACCCAGCTGCCTCCACATGTTATTAATTAGGAGGACCACATGATGTGGCTGTGTGTGAAGGACGTTTTAAATATATTTTTCCCCATTCAAATAAAGGATATACTGTATCAGAAAAGCAGGAGGTAAGTCAACACGCCAACCACACTTCTTGGCTCACCTGGGCTTCGTTTGTTCAGCCTGAGAGCAGGTCAAGCGAGGTGGCTTTGGCTCATCTATTGCCAGGGAATAAGTTTGTCTTGTCCGGAGTTTGACATGTGTTTGATTATTCACATTCAGGAAAAGTGCCAGTACTACTCCCTGCCCAGGAAGTCTGAATATTTGCTTTCTGATGTCTATTTGCCAAATATAATTTGTTGCCATGTCAGTTTATTTTAATCAGTGCCCATTACAAAGGTCTTTCAACTTCCTAAGTTTTGGAAACTCTTGTGCTCCTGATGCAAAACTGTCCCAAATGAAACCCCACACAAAACAAACAAAAAAGTCCCTTATACTCTAGATTGCAGAATACATTTTATTAAGGTGGATAAGTCAACTTAACCTGATAATCCATTGACTTGAGCCAACAATGTGCCAAGGAAAATCTTTGTCGGTGGATCTGCTTGGAAATGTTGAAAATACCTTCTTTAGACTATCCCTTCTACCTTTGTGGCTATTTTCACATGTAAGACATACCATTTCTCATAAACAAGTTGTGAAAAACTTGTACCTTTTGAGAAATTAATATTTTTTTTGTTGTCACATGGAAGCGGTACTACAGAAAAAGTCGCCATGAGAAAAGAAGTTTAGTGTGCAGACGCTTCTGCAAACAGACAAACCGACCCACCAACCACCCACCCCACCCTGACCTGGGTTTCCTGAGATGGACTGGAGAAGGTGGGCAGGGAGGGGACCTCAGGGCTACGCTGGGTGGCCCACTTCGTGAACATTAAGGAGTTTAAGGAAAGTTTCTTGCTCATAAAACCAAACATGGCCATCTGAAATGTGTTCATTCTTCATGTTTTGCTCCTAAAATCTCAAACCACATTGAGGAAGAGAGATTTGGGGAAGAGGTAGAGTGAGGGCAGAAAAGAGGCATTTGGCGCATAGGGTACTCAGAAGGAGGGTGTGTTAAGAAAGTTTAATTCCGCTCAGCTTTGTGGCCAAGCCTGATATTGCCAGAGATGCTTTTAGAAACAGAAGGAAAAAATAAATGAAAATAAATAAATACACACATACACACACACACACACACACACACACACACTTATATATGGTAATCTGTTTTATTTCTTTAGCTTGGCATGGAGTTGCCCAGGTCTGATTTCCTGCCACCTCTGTGGCGTCTACTTTACAACTGGGTCCTTATCTCTAAATCTTCCAGCAAGGCAGGCCCTGGAAAAAACTTTATTTAAGAAAGATGTGAAGGACATGGAGAGGCTCTACGGGGAAACCACAGACAGAAGAATTTTAAGGGAAGGTGAGAGGAATCTCGGTGATTTAGCCCAAAGGAGACTGCAAATATTGCCCACAGAGGATAATTACAAAGAGGAATAAGCAGCTGTTCCTTATCTCCCTTGAGGGCGGAGTATGAGGAAATGAGCTTAAATATCAGTGACAGGGATTTAGGTCACATAGAAAAGAACTCCCTGATTATGAGAATTGGTTAGTTACAGGGGGAATGTATGGAATTTCTTCCTTGAGAGATATTTATGCACTGGATTGAAGACCACATGCCTGGGGTTGATTTAGATTTAACATTACTTGATGCTGGAAAGAACAGATATTTTCTTCTAGGCCAATGCGTTGGTTGCAATTTTTTACCAATTAATATCTTAATCTCTTGATATCTTACTAGTAATTATTTTACAAACTCAGTCCTGTAAGGAGAGTGAACAAGACTACCCTTGGTTTAGAGTTTTCAATCACTATTTATCATTTTCAAAAACTGTCTCACCCCAGTCTCCAAGCTATGAGAGCTTCCTTTTGCAGCCACAACTCTGCAGGAGGGATGGATTAGATGTTGCTGTAAATTATGAGGAAAAGGAGCAATGTTCCAAGACAGGAATTAAAATCTCTCCACATGTCCTGCCTACCACTTTCTTTCTGTATTTCTGCAGTGCAGCCAACCTGTTTGTATCCCCACCTGCGTTTTCTGTGGTAATCTTTCCGCCGTATCTTACTTTCACTTGACTTGCGCTCTTGGGTGAAGGGTGTATCCTGCCTTCTTTACAGTCACACCAAAGTGGTCCCTGCACCAGCTGCACCTTTCTGATCCCTGGGACTTAGTCTCTCACCCTTTGCTTAGTCACCTGTTAGCCTATCTTCTTGCTGTTTCTTTCTTTACCTGGACTAGCGGTGGGAGATTGGAGAAACTTTAGCCCTTTAAAAACATCTGAAGCCTCCAGAGATACTCCTAATTAAAAGCTCTTACCCTGACTCAGGTAGAACCGGGTATGTGCCTTAAGAACACAAGGTCTGTCCCACTGAGGATTGCTGAATAGAAGCCTGAGGGATTGGAACAGGCACACCTGATTCAAGACCTCAGTGTTTTATTTTGATCTGTGAAACACAGTGTTCCTTCCACTCTTAGATTTTTCTTTCTGCCTACACATCTAAACAGCCTTAAATGCCTTATGTTCTTGTAGAACTTTGGATTTCAAAAAGCTTCCCACATGCATTTCCTCTTTAAGCACTCTCACCTCCGATAACTCTGTGAAGTAGGCATAATCTCTGTGTTTCTTAAAGGGAAATATAATTAATATACCTGGGTCAGGTAATAAGACTAGCATTTGAACACGGTAGAGCTTCAAGTACAATATCTGATGACAGCCCACACCTATGGGCTATACAAACACACAGGGAGGGCGCCCTTCCTCCCCAGCCCTGCCTGCACGCCCCCCCCCCCCGCCCTCTTCCTTTCTCCTCTTTTTCCCTCCTTTTATCATCATCAAACTTTGACTGTATCTTGTTTAGGGGACAAAAAGGCAAGTAAAGTAAAGATAAATTATAACAACAACTAATCCATCCCTCCTACAGCCTTTTCCCTACAACAGGGAAGTCTTTTAGCTTGGAGAATGGGGAGGGCTAATTTTTAAAATCAATAAAAAGTGATTGAAATCTTCTCTAAACTAAAGCACTAAGCTTGTGAAATAATTACAGTTAGGATATCAAGAGATCGAGACATTATATGGTAGAATATTGCCACCAACTCATAGGCCTGGAGGAAAATCTCACCAAAATGATAATTTACAGATTTTTTTTTTTAAACAGCAAGCTGAAGTGGCAACAATAGCAATAAAATACGGGAAGCAATTAAAGAAATGGGTGAGTAGTAACTGACTTAGCAGATTCAAAAGATGAGAACCTAAGCCAACAGAAGAAAAGGCTGAGAAACAACCAGGTTATAACAGAACCCTGAAAATCAGGAAATGGTGACCTCAGGTGCCCCTACAAGAGATGGTGAACACAGGGCTACAAAACAGTGGGGTTGGCAGAACTTCTGTAAAAGAAGCGGTAAGATTTTTCCAAATCCCGTCCTTTACTCCAGAGGGCTAGGGCCCTGCCCTTCCTCACCCGGATGGAGACAGGAAGTTTACTCTCTACAGAGGATGAAACCCAGAGTTCAGGGAATGACCAACACCAGGCACAGTTGAAGGCGGAGAACTGCAATGAAAAAGGATTAAACGGACGTCTATATATTGAATGCTGTGATCCCCAGAATGCTAACAGCCAGACCTACTCCCTCCAGGAAGGAAACAGGAAAACCTGTTTTATAGACAACCTGATGAGCTCAAGAGGAAAGATCCAAAGATGTGATATCAGGAGTTCTTCAATAAAAGGCCCAGTCATATTACCCTAGTGATGTTTACAATCACTAGGTGCCACCCACAAGCTCAGAACTTCCTCATTCTTAAATAATGTTGTATTAATATTCTCTGAGAGATAGGATATTGCACCCAAGAATAGAATATATATTTTTTAATTCACAGGAAACATTTCTTAGAATTTAAAAGTTTGAAGGCAGTATTGAAAACTCAACAGGAAAATGAAAGATGAAATCTAGAAAATAAAGGAAAATGATAAAAAACAGAAAAGGAAAATTAGAGGATAACTCAAGAGGTTTAACTTTCAAATAACATTTCTAGAATAAGAGAGAAAACAGGGGTAAGAAAAAAATCAATAACTCTTAAAAACTTCAATGCTGAAGGACATATTTCTAGACTGAAAGGGCTATATAAATGTCCAGCATTATGTATAAAAATACATCTGAATGAAGAACTATCACTGTAAATTTTCTTCCAGAAAGAATCAATAGATCAGGAATATGAATGGCTTTGAATTTGCCAAAAGAAATCTTCAAAGCTAAAAGTCAATGAGGAGTACTTTCAAATTTCTAAAATAAAATAATTTATAATCTAGAATTCTATGCTTTGCTAAACCCCTGAGTGTTTGTATAAAATTAGGATGTTTTCAGACATGCAATGTGTGAAAAACATTTCCCACTTATATAGCCAATGCTTAAATATCTCCCAAGAAAAAACTCCATGAACTGCCCCATCACTAACCAAGAAGGAGGGAGACATGGGACATGGGACACAGACCACTTGCAACTCAAAGTGCGGGGACTCCTCAGGAGGTGGTGAAAGAACATGGGAAGTCAGCAGTGTCCAAACGCAGTTCAGACAGGAGCCGGCCCGGAGGCTCTAGGGAGGACTGACTGGAGAAAGCGAGTCAGTGGCAACCCTGCCATCTAAATGTGTTAAGAGGAGACTGAAACAACTGGCAGACAGTCAACAGATGAAACAGTGATATGTAAATAAAAAACTAAGATAATGTAGGGGTGGAGGGAGAGATGATTGATTCTATAGAAATGTAAAAGTCACACAGGAAAAACAGTATTATACTACATGGCTGGACTGTGATTAGAATTTAGGTAGTCATTAATAATGTAAACAGTAAATACTGATATCACCCAAATTTCAGAATAATTTGATTAGGAGGATGGTGGCGGTAAGGGCACAAGAAGGGCATGCATGTATAATTGGGGTACAGGAGTGAGCAAGACCTATGATCTCATTTTCCATAGTAAGCAGTCAACAGAAGAGGCCTAAAGCTGGTAAGTCAAGAAGTAGCTATAGATTCATGTTATTTGGAGACATGGATTAATGTCCAAAAGAATCAGCTAAGAGTAAAAATGGTGCGCTGCTGAGCAAGAAAGGGAGTGAGAGGGGCAGCAGGGGACTCATGTTTTGCATAACAAGTCTTGTAGAAGTATTTCAGCCTTTCAACTATGCACATGTACTACCGTGATAAAGCTAAGAGTCTTACCAAAATATAAATGCTTTTGCCCCTCTCCTAAAAAATAACACATGACAAAAACTGCATATGACTTTGGGGGCCTTCGTGGATTAGACATTAGGGACCCCTGACCTAGCTAGGCCCTCCAGAGCGTGCAGACTCGATGATTCCATTCCCACCCTGACAGCCTCTCCTCTCTGCACCATCTTAGTGGAGAATGTAAATTTTAGGAATGGAAGTTTCCAAACAATTAATACAGCCTTAAGGAACACTCCTTATTGTGCCCAAAGCTGTCACATAATAAACTGGGGGGCCCAGCTTTTTTAGACTAACACACATCCCAGGTACACAAGTATCCATAGACATCCACAATTTGAACAAATGACTTGGTTTTGTGCTCTGTGTTGCAGATGGACTGGAAGGCATAATCAAAGGGAACTCATCCAATGAAGGACTGGTTGACCAAGAGACAGGCACTGTCTGAGCCCCCGATATGCCATAAAAGATCTGAGTTCCACAGCTTAGACTATTACGGACCTTGAATGCACTAAGTCAGTGTCATACACACACCTCTCCCCCTGGCCCTGCATTATAATCTTCTCTTTTCATCTACACTAGCTGCTGGCTCACCCAGGTATGAAACCGGGGGTGGGGGGTGGTTCTGGGCAGGAAACCACCATTGGGCCCTGAAGTGAGCGCTTTTCACGCTTGTATGACACACACATTCCTTATGAGCAATGTTTCAAATGAACCAGACATTACAGTTTTTAATAAAAAGTCACTTTGAAGCTGCATCATATATGACGCTAACAGGTTTAGAACCCAAATGACAGTGTCTGTAAACCTCTTAGCTTCCAAATCAGCATAATTTATTTTGCTGGAAACCATCACAGGAAAGATTTTTGATTGAGGTTTTCTTTAATCTACTCACAAACCTATTTCTATAGTAACATAACTTTAAAACTCTTCCTTAAGTCTCTGGCTTGGGGGAGAAGAGAACAGTAAATACAAATCTCAGAAGGTTTGGCTTTTATCAGGTTCATGAGCTTGGCTGTGGACAAGAGACTGGGATTAAAAGAGGAAGTTCAGTGGGATATTTCCAATAGTGAGTGCCATTTGGCTGCCCTGTTCTGCCTAGACCTGGCTTCCTGGCCTCCCTACCTGGCCTGGGATTAGCTTTCAGGGTTTGTAGCTGCAGCTCTGTGGCCAAAGCCAGTCGTGGCTCAGCAGGCACATGCTAGTATCTTTGGGTGACTAGCCCATAGAAAATCCTCATGGCTACAGAGTCTTCTTGGAGTACTTTCAAGTTCATTCCCAAAATACAGCATAAATTGCCAACAGCCCTAGAACTCCACAGCCATACAGGAGGTTAGACAAAGCTGCAAAGAATGGTTAGTTTGAGATCTGAACATGCCAGTATCTCAAACTGTGACAAAATTATTTACTCTAAAATGCTACTCTGCTAAAAGATGTCCCTTCTGGTGCTTGTATAAACTGTTCATGAGGATGAATATTCATAAACTGATTCACAAGTGTTTGTATATCCTCAGAATTATTACACTTAAGAATCTTACTTTCTCTGTCTCACATGAAACATACTTTACTCAAAGATTGCTGATTAAGAACTAATAGTGAGGACTGAAAGCCCCACTATTAAACTCTCCTAAACTCTTGCTTTGGATTGTGTGACTTTCCTGTGCTATGCACCAAAGGGTTCATTCCCTCCTGCCATAATCTAAAATAACTCCACTGGAGGATGCTGTATTTGAAGTGAAGATTCTGATGAGGATTAAGGTACGACTTGTCAAAATGCCCTTCAGTACCTCCCTCCTCTTTAAAGTAGTCATCCTTTCAGCTTGGCTAGCAGGACGGCCCATGGTAAGGCCACACGTCATGGCATTAGCTGGTTCAATGGAGAATTAATGACATTCTACACAAAAAGGCTGGGCCTGCCACTGGCCTCTGACTGATCAATCCAGCACAGGTTACCTAGATTCAAAATACAGTGAGTCCTCACTTAACATCATTTATAGGTTCCATGACTTACAGCAAAACAACATATAAAACCAGTTTTACCATACGCTAGTTGATATAAAGAAGAATTAAGTTTCTAGGCATTCTTAGGGCATCTCATCAATGTTATAATGAAACAAACTGAATGAAACAATGTTTTTTGAGGACCTGCTGTATAAACTACAATGTTTAAAAACATGCGATACCAACCAGCTGGCTAGATATGCCTCAAAGGGTATGCCTTTCCCTCTCCCCTTTGCAAAGCACCTAAGACCGAAGCAACAGAAGAGCAGCCCATCATTTCCTTCCCCATTACACTATTGACTCCCCTAGCTGGGCGGGCATTCTGTTGCAGGCTTTCTGTTCAGGCCAGAACAGTCCAACCTTGGGACTGGCTGGGAGGGGTAGCAGGAAGAGCACATTAGAATTTTGGGGGGTGAAGGAGCATAACTGGAAAGCAAAGCACTTTATTCCACCATTTTTAATTGTTTACAATTCATGAAAATATATTTTGAAAATTTAAATAACTTTAAAGAAAGATATGAGAATTTTATGTTTACTAAAGAGAACATGGTATGAATTTTTAAAAGGTTGAGAAATTCGGGGTTAAACCATTTGTTAGGGACTCTGGTGGATAGTGCACAGCACCTTGGCAGAGGTTGTAATGAAATCTTAGCTTCCCTTCTCACTTCCTGCCCATTTATATTTCTATTCTGAAGTCTTCTGCATCGGGGGAATAGTTTATATTTCCAATTTACCTACATTACCTTCCTTTAATTAAACCCAACCACAACAGCTTTATTAGAAGCTGAACATCACCAACATCTCAATTGCAATTAACATAACAAGTTTAAACATCCCTTTCCTACAACTGATTGAAGCAAATTATATTTTTGCAAAACCCCATGTACGCCAAATATGTAAATGTGCAAACAGCAGGAATAACCTTTCTCTCCCATTCATTATTGCACCCATTCATCCATGCAGTGGAACGCTGAGTGGCTGTGTGGCAGGCACACAGGATGCGCGCCGACCGCTACGCAACAGTCGCACGCACCTGTGTGAGAGTAGATGTACCACAAGGCCCCCGTCAGGAGTGCTCCAATCACAAATGCTGCGAACGCGATGCCCATCACGGTTACGGTGTCCAGACCATGGAAAATCGCTATAGGGAAGGGAAACCAATACACACTTTTAAGTTGGCCTGCATCACACATTGCAATTGTGTATTTGTTTCACTGTCAGAAAGGCTGAGCACCAACTAATCAAATCTGAGGATAAAATGAGGATTCCAAAAAAAAATATGCTTCATTTGTAACTTGCAAATTTTTTCTCAAGAGAAAAGTTATCAGATTTCCCAGATATCCTCCTTTTGCAATTAATTTCAGCAACAAACTATCAAAATCTGACTCATTCTGTCTTATTCATTGAACACTCCCAACAATAAGCCACTGCACAGACACTTTATAAACATGGTTTCATGCACATTTAAAAGTAGGAAAGATAACAGGAAGGAAGGCATAAGAAGAAGAAAATAAAATAAGGATAAGTTATTTCTGTAAATTATAACATTTCACTGGTCTCCTCGTATTAAACCATCAATCCTGACAACTACACATTGTGTCACTTAAATAATCTACTTTTTAACACTCTTCCAACTGTGATCTTTCTATGAGGGGAACGGAAACACTTCTCGGTGGGGACTGGTGTCAGTTTTAAGGTCAGCAAAACATAAATAGAACCAATTGTTTTTCTGGTTGAGAAGATTTTCATATTTGAAATTAATTCTAGGCCACAGAAATACAACATTTCCTTTCATTTATGAGAATTATGTTCTTTGAATCACTTATACAGTTAAAATCAGTTTCTAAGGGAAAGGAGTTTTCAGTAGAATAAAGATTTCGAAGGTCCCTGTGTTTATAATGTAACTTTAAGCTATAAGCTCTCCCCATTATTTCTATCTTGTCTCTTTGTTCCTTTCCAGTCAGATGCGACTCCAACGGACCTCTGTAGAAAATAATCTCTCGCCTTCCAACTTCCTTCAGTGTGAAAGATCCAGTGTAGACAAATGTGACCCTGGAGCAGTCCCAGCACTTGAAAGGGTACAGGAAAAGTATGTCATAGTGAAGATTCTGGAAGGACCCAAATCCCCAAGTTCTGGTCCACTTTTCTAGCCAATACCCTTGTGTTCATTTAACTTTTGAAAAATGGGGATATCACCACTTCACCTGCTGAAGACAGGGGGTGAACAAAAGGAGTTTGTGAAAGGGCTGGGGACCCCCCTCCTAGAGGGAGTAAAAAAAGGGAAGAACTCTCTGGAGGTCAAGATGAACCAAGCCATCTACCTAATGTAATTTAATTTAGTCCACAGGACAGATATTAAAAGATGACTTGCCTTTTTATACTCACAGATCCAAAAGTGGGGCATGATTAGAAGGCTTTAGTGAAAACGTTCTAAAATTCTAAAGATGGAGATGTCATTTCTGAAAAGCAGACTAGGTAAGTGTGAGAGAACGTGTCCACATGTGTCTCCCTCTGGGTTCATGATGCTGTTGCACGATGGTGTGAAAGTAGGACACTTACTTAATAGGATGGTTTGTTCAGTCTTTGCATAAAGGAGTTCTCCAGACTGACTGTTGTGTGTATGTGATGGAGTCAGCCATGGAGACTAATCTGCAGTCTTGGGGAAGAAAAAGCGGCAGGGATTCTCCTCCTAAGGCAGCATCACCTAGAAGAGCTCTAGATGTACAGACAGAACGCCCAGGTTCCAGTCCTCCCTTCGTGTTAATTATGACCAGGGGCAGGTTACTTAAATGTTTCTGGATCAGAGTTTTCTTCTACATAAAGTGATGAAATTGGCCCAGATGATTTCCAAAGCATCATTTTGCAGTAGTTGGTATCTCTCTCTCTCTCTCCTTACAAGCCGTCTCTCCCAGCACACTTCGGACTAGAGACTGTCTTGAGGGTACAACTAGTTCTCTGCGCTGTACTCTCTGAGCAGGTAAACCCTGTTGACGCCAAGTAAAGTAAACCACTCCCACGGCTGTGTGTTAATGCTTTCAGATCACAACTGATGCAAGTAAATAATAAACTTCTCTCTCTAAAATGAAGAAAGTGACTACCTTTCCATTAAGGTCATACACACCAATGGGTCAACAAATTCCTGTTTAAAAGTGGCAAAGGTACAGTGGGAAAAAGAAAGGAGAATGAAGGACAGAGGAAAGGAAAAAGAAAGTATGAGAAAAAAGGAGGGGAAGGAGAGTAAGAGCATAAGTCTCCTTATCAAAACTCAAAGTTTGGCAAATGCTCCATAACTAACTCATTCTTATAAAAGCCCAGGAGGCTTTATTTCGAAATAGTTGCAGAAAGACTTACGTGGAGAAATTGGATTCGGTTCCTTAACACTTGGACCTGTTCCCGAAACAAAAACATAAATCACAATGCATTACACAGAGAAATCAAGTTTTAAGCAAAAGGTCATCGAAATCTCGGCAGTGACTGTCACTTTGTTTGTTAATACTTTGTGAAAGCCCTGTCAATTGCCCTCCTTAGATACCAGAACTATAAGGGGAACCACTCAGAAATCTCAGGCACTGTGCTCTGATTATCAGTCGTTTGGGCTCTCCACTTTGGGAAAAAACTGGAAGGCAAACACCTAAACTTAAGGAATTTGAGCCTGACAATTTGTGTCTGTGTCCACCTTTAAAGTTACTTAAAAAGGATTCAATACCTTTAAATACCACGTTTCTCCAGTGCATTTGTATTATTATTCCTTTTAGTGTACACGAGTTCCATGAAAGTATCTTGTTTACCCTAACGCTACTGTCCTGTAGTCAAGCGCCTCTCCCTCACACAGCTGCATTACTACAGAGCCTCCCCACCACTCTCCTTGTCTCACCTCGGCCCCCACTCCAAACACTTCCTCCTCCACCTGTGTCCCTCCCAGAGTGCATTTTCCAGAGTCCAGAGCAGGTTATGTTATTGCCCTGATTAAGCTGTTTGATGGCTCCCCTCACTTACAGGACAAATATTCAAACTCTTTAGCACAGCACACAAAGTTCTGACTCCCTCCTCTCCTCACCTTTCTCCAACCTCTTCTCCTAATGGGGTCCTTCACCTATGCTGAAATCCTCCGAGTTAGTTAAGCTCCCCGAATTCTCCATACTGCTCGGTGTTATCATTGTAAGCCATCCCTGAAACGACCTCCTTCCCAGGCGTGCTTTGCTGGCGTTTTCACTGGGAGTCCTGCTCAGACTCTCCCACTGCCCCACGTCCACCGCAGCAGGGCTGGCCTTTCCCAATCCTGCTCATTCCGCCCCTCTTCTGTTACACAGGTACCACATCACCACGTCATTCTCTCCTCCCCCCCACCGCCGAGAGCAGAATCCAGCTCTTACTCAGCCTGGCACAGGATAGGTCTGCCAGAAATGTTTGGTGATGGATGATTAGAAAGTTGGTGTACTTTTTGAAAGTGGAAGCAACAGAGGAAACATGGAATAAGGCTATATGAAAATGCCTGTCTGCCTCAATATTTCTATAATGCGTCCATGTTTAGAAAGTACTACATAGCCATGATCTCATTTGAGGTGTACACCAGCCCTGGGAGGGAGGCAGAAAAAAAAATCACTATTTTACAAATGAGCAGCCTCAGACTCTGATATCATGTGACTAGCCCAAGGTCACAGCTGGAAAGCATCAGGGCAGGGGTTGAACCAGAATTCCAGATTCTGCCTCGCAGGCTAAATGAATGGTGAGTGTTGCTCTGTCCTTAGCTGGGGAAGCAGTGATTGAGAAGCTATGTCAGCACAGCTACTCACTCCCCTCAGGAGGGAGAACGGCACAGACCAGCGCAGGGGGTGAGAGTTTGCATATCACAGCCCACCACTTGTTTTTATATGACCCATAAACTAAGAATACATTTCATATTTTTTAACAGGTGAAAAAATCAAAAGAATAATATTTTATGATATAAAAGTACAGGAAATTCAAATTTATTCCCTAAATAAAGTTTTAATTGAACATAATCATGCTCATTCATTTACACATTGTCTGTGGCTGTTTCCATGAGGGAACAGCAGCACTGATTCGTGGAGGCAGGGGGTGAAGGAGCCACACATGGAAAATAGTCTCTGTTTCTTTATAAGAGAAGAGTACGGAGTCCTGGCAAGGACTCTGCCCTTTCTCTTTAGAATTTTTTTAAAGTGTTAAGTACCTCTCTTTTCATCTCCATTTTCATTCAGTAGAGAAGGAATATACACTTTGTGTTGGAATCCACAGTGAAGGGAAAACAACTTGTGAAAATTGACCCAAAATAAACAGCAATTGAGTTGATGGTTATACAAATAAAGAATCTAGCAGGATTGTAAAATCTCGGGAATAACCATCTCCACCGGGTCGACCACGTCTTGCAGCATGGGGCACGGTGGCCCGGCTTGAGGGGACGGAATGCGCCCAGATGGGTCACCGCCATGGCCACAGGGGGTTGTGCAATATGGCAGCACTGGATAAGGATATCTGCAAAAGTTATACTTCAGCAGCTATAAAATAATGATGGTGCTTTACATTTGTGTGTTTGTATAGTGTTTTACAATGGACAAAAAATATTTCACTTATATTTCTTCATTTTGAACTCCCAAGAACCCTATGAAATAGGGGTAGCTAACCACAATGTTCTCCCACATTCAAGAAGTAGTGGTTTGATCCGCTGAACTAAGTCCAAAGGCATTTAAAGGTCCCCACAGTGCGCATCATGTGAGAGACAGACACACTGCTGGGAACGGCGCCATCTAATTAACTACCCATGGTTCGATTTTGTCACTCAGAACCCCCAAGAGGTTTTAAATAATGATTCTCCCCCAAGGAGACCTCACATGCAAGAATTTAGGTTTTACAGCAAGGCCTGTGTGATGGATGGCATTGTTTTAAATTTCTTAATGGACTTTTGTTATGATCTAACCCTCCTCCCCATCTCGAGCAGGGGCCTTCTCACAGAGCTATGCAGAAAAAGTGCTGCCTATGTCCCAGGGGAAGTTCCTCCATTAGTTCTGTGCATAAACAATAATAAGCACAAGCTGCAGAATTGAGGTTAAAGGATTTTATCCTGTAACTTTTTTGTTCCAAAATCCCCAGTAAGTCCAGAGTAAAACTAAAAGAGTCTGATCTCCACTGGAGCCCTGTAATCAAGTTGGCATGCCCAAAGGAAAAGAGTGGACACGACAATATTTACTTTTGGTTGAAGGGTAAGATTGTCAGAAAGAAATCCTAGCTATTACTGTAAAAAGAATTTTAACAATAAAGAGTTCTTTACAGAAAGGACAAACTATAATCAACATTCTGAATTAAATCTTTTCATATACTCAGAGCAAATTTTGGTCTACCTCTAGAACCAAAATTTTGCTCCTTGGAGTGTCAGGCATGGTTTTCATAAACAGGACATTTCTAACTGACCTCAGCTTTTGGCTTCCAATTTTCAACTCAGTTTTCCTAAAAACAGTAGAACCAAGCAGGCCCAAAGGGAAACAAGGTAATGGTACCCACATCTACTAGTTTTTGGCAAAGAAGGAAGGATGGGGAGGTAGAGAAGCTGGAGACTCAGGAGGCCTCTATGCAGGTCACATTTAAGATACAGTTTTTACTAACTTTACTTCACTGTAAATGAACCCCTTCTCGGGCTTGTTTTAATATTAATGCATTTGTTGCAATTGCCTGATCGCTTATCTGTATCCTTCTACGAGGATCAATAATTCTCACCTCTGGGTGATTTCTGCCTGCTGCCCTCCAGGGGACATATGACTATGTCTGGAGACATTTTGGGCTGGCACAGCTGACAGTGGATGGGTGTGCTGCGGGCAGCTAGTGGGCAGAGGCCGGGGATGCTGCTCAACATGCTCCAATGCACAGGGCGGCACCCCGCAGCAAATGCCATTTGGATGTTATCGAACCAGAATAACAGGGGCTGTGACCCTCCGCGCTGCATTGCAAAGGCCTTAAAGACATTTAGTAGGTACTCAATAAACATTTTTAGGAATAAATAACCATAAGTATCATGTATATCTTATTATTGTGATCTGATCGTTGGCTTCCTACTTGAGATCTTTTGATGGTTCTTAACTTTCAGAGGTGTATACTGGAATATTTTGGGATGAAATGAAATGTCTGGGTATCCTTCAGAACGACCCAGGGACAGGAAGTGATAAAACAGGACTGGCTCCAAACTGGTAATTGTTGAAACCAGATGGAGGGTTCATGGGAATTCATGCTACCATTCTATTTCTGTATGTATTTAAAATTTTCCAGAGTAAAAAGTTTTCAAAATGTGAAGCACATTGAATAAAAAACATTCCTATGACCTCTTCTCCCTTATGGACAAAAACTGAATGTTTTGGTCTGTCAATTAAGCATTTCTACATTTCTTCCTGCTCAGCTTCCCTCATCTCTACCTCAGCCTGAGGACGAAACCTGGCTGGTCTTCAGAGTATTTTGTTCTGGAAAAATCAAATGTGTTCCAAAAAGTAACGCCTCTCTTGGATTAACTTCCACCTGACGTTTACAACTTTTCCTTCCACCCCCTCCACCTCCCGCCAAACACTACGTTTGGCCAGCAGGTTAAGGAGAAGGAAAGGAAATTAACATTCACTGAGCGCCCATGATACGCCGGGTGCTGTCCTGAGCACATTTTTATTTTGTAAAATTGATGTGGCAGAAATATGGAAAAAATTCAGTATCTCAAACACTTAACTTACTCATCTTAACTTTCTGAGAATTACACATTGTATATAAATCATGGCAAATTTGGGATGATATTCATTATTCTTTAGTGCCCCATTTTTTTGTGTGTATGTGCCCAAAACTTCAGAGAAATGATTCCTCTTCCTTTTCATCATTTAAAATTGTAAAACGATTTTTTATTGTGGAAGTCCAAGTGTTCTCAATGCTGTAAAAAGTGGTCTCAGCATCCAAAGCAAACAGCACTCACACGCCTATACTTCCAAATATTTCAGAAAATATGGTAGGATGGCATTCCCTCAACTATTTTAATTGTTTTGCCGTAAACCATAATATGCATAAACTATTCGTGTTTTCTGGGCTTTTTTGTGAGTTATAATTCAAAGTCACAGAACGTCTCCTAAACTTTAATGCTCTCTTAAATAGTTTACATGTTTCCCATTATCTTAACCTTTTGGGGAAACAGTCTTTTTTTCTTTCTCTAAAATTCTTCTTCTTCTTTTCAGTTCACTTGTTGTTTTTTGTTGTTTTTTTTTTTGTAAAGATTTTATTTATTTATTTTTAGAGAGGGAAGGGAGGGAGAAAGAGAGAGAGAGAAACATCAATGTGCGGTTGCTGGGGGCCATGGCCTGCAACCAGGCATGTGCCCTGACTGGGAATCAAACCTGTGATACTTTGGTTCACAGCCCGCGCTCAATCCACTGAGCTATGCCAGCCAGGGCACTTGTTGTTTTTATTAAGAACTGGAATCGACCTCCACCCAGCATAGGCATAGGGTTTAAGAGCAAAGGCTCTGGAATCACAGTGCCTGGAGTCAAATCCCAGACACACTATTTGTATGTGGTGTGATCTTGGCCAAGTTACTTAGCCTCACTCTATACCTGCTTCACAGAAAGGCTAAAATGATTAAACATAACCTATGCAAAGCAGTTAGCACAGGACCTTGTATTAAGTAAGTGCTCAGTAAATGTTAGTCATCATCTCCATCACCATCATCTATTGCTGAAAGTTTAAACAGCCAAAGAATGCTCACCCAAAGCTGGTTTCCAAGAGACTGGGAAATCAAAGGCTGCAAAGGTGTGCTGCAGGGGCTCAGGAAGTTTCCATTAAAAACACTGGCCCAGAGAAGGGACCCAGAATTACTTATTGAGTCCTGCTGGCCTATTCTCCCTGTCCACAGAAGGAACCCTGCTTAAAATGTGTCTGGGCTACTGGCAGTGGTAGCCTCTGATCTCTGCCTGGCCATGAAGTTGACAATGAGAGCCTTTATCTGCTGCCCCAGAAAACTCAAGTATTGAGAAATATGATGAACCAAATGTCCAGGGAGAGCTGGAACTCTGGACGGCCTTCAAAGAGCACCTGTGTAGTAATAGAAGGACGGTCAAAAGTCCAAATGGTTGGAAAATTTTTACCCCAAGTGTCAATCCCAATAGGAGGCCTGCCCACTTCCAGAAATACTGTAGTACCTGTGTGTTACTGTAGGAACACACAAAACTGTCTGGCAGGAAGAAAATTCATCATTCTGTCATTCAAATAAACAAATGCTATTAGGCAAATGCTACAGTCCCTTTTCACTCGACTATTCCCATTCACTGAGAGGAAAAGCACAGACTCAAGCAGCCCATGCTGAGGAGAAATCATCTAGAGCCACAGGAAAACAGACATAAAAGTAAGAGGAGTCACACATCACGCTGAAAACTGTCAGAAAACCTCCCATTCGATGCAGTCAGAAAGTACCGATACGCACAGCCTCTGGAAAGTGGCCTATAGTCTAACCTCCTCAACTTACTTAACAAATCTAAGCAATAACCTTTCCTCACTACATGCTTCCCCACCAAAAGCTAGTCTCAGTTAGCAAATCTCACGAAAGTGCTTTGCTATTTGGTAAAACGTTCCTCTTGAACTTTCATGTAAAGAAAACACTGAACTTCCAGGATAATTAGACTAAGTTTAAATAAAAGCAATTGCCTAATTTACAAGAGGAATTACTTAGAAAAATACCACCAGACTTAAAAGAAGAATGAATGAATTACTGGAAGTTATACTGCTGTAATATTAATGCCTAATTATTGTCTGGCATAGGAAAAAGGGAGCTGCTGCCTTCAATTACCAGCAGAATCACCTCTCTCCAAATAGGTAAGAGTAACAGATGGCGCGTGAGGTAGCTGTTGTTATTGTTAAACCACTTTCTCACTACAAAACAAAGGCAGCTTTTGCCCAATTGTGATATACCTCATAACACAATTAATTCCCTCTTATTTCTTTCCTCTGGACCCAGTAAACAAGGAACTATTTAGATAATCCATTTATTGAAAGACTATGGTTGTTATAGCAGTCTCAAATGGTACATAACCAACTAGAAAAAGCAAAACAAACAACATTGCTGAGGAAACAATAAACACCTCATATGTACATTTCACACCAACTTCTGGATGGCTGGGAAGCGAATACAAGACTACTTTGCTTCTTCAAACAGTATAATGCAGTGTTACAGCTGAAAGGCCTCTGGAAGTCATCTGGTCCAAGTGCCTCCTTTTCCAGATAAAGAAAATGAAATCTGAGGCCACGAGGGGAGATCTCCAAAGTCCAAAGTCCCACAGCCAGTTATCAGGGAAAGCTCAGAGCTACCCCCGAGCTCCTGGTTCTAAGCCAGTGCTCTCCCCACGACCTTCTCTTGTGTTTCTTAAGTGAGCATGTTCCTGGGAAGGGGGCAGATGTCATCACCAGATATGACAATAGGAATGACATTGGTGTTTTCTTAAAGGTTACTCAACTGGATGGCATCCACATGCCTCTGTTGTGTTAGGTCCTGTTTGTTCCAGGGCCACCCCTGCTGCCTCATGTCACCAGATCCAGCAGTGCCTGGATCAGAAATGCCATCCCAGAGTATCCCCAAACCTTGATTTGGTGTCAACACCAACCAGCAAGTCTCCCAGCCGATGCCCAGCAGTTGGAGCCAGGCTGCTCTCTGGCTTTTGTCAAGGCCCTGAGGGCCGGTGACAGGCCCCTCTCTGTCCCTCGGGTGGTAGAAGGCAGCCTGGGCTCCAGCCCTGAAATATTTAACCCGAGAGGCTTGAAATCCACTTTCATTCTCCTAGCCTTCTTTAGTTTGGCACCTTTAGACCATGTTTCTGAATAGCCATAGGTTGTATTCACACAGTGACAACTGTAACTGCCCATGTGACATTTGGTTCCACCTTGTCAGATGTTGACAGCTGTCTGGTGTGTTCTTGCTGTTCTCATACCCTTGGTTGGAGCTGTGATGCTGCCCCCTGTCAGACAGGCCCACAGAGGCCAGCTCTGCTCCGCTGCCTGCTCGGCTGGCCTGGCATTTGCCCTGCCTGTCCTCCCCAGCATTGTGCCACACCTCTTAGAGTACTCCCTTCCTTTCTGCTGCACGCTCCTGCAGGTGCGGAAAGAGGCGCCCTTGGCCCTGACTGGTGTGTCTCAGTTGGATGGGTGTCGTCCCGCAAAACAAAAGGTCGCTGATTTGATTCCTGGTCAGGGTATATGCCTGAGCTGTGGGTCCCTGGATGGGGCACGTGAGAGAGGCAGCCAATAGATGCTTCTCTCCCTCTCTTCCCCTCTCTCTAAGAAAATCTTTGCAAAAGAAAGAAAAAGAGAGGCACCCCTTGCTTCAAGTAACAAATGTGACTGCATAAAATTCTAAAAACTAAATTATAAAAACATTCAAATACTAGTTCTTAACCTTCTTTCTGCCGTGTCACCTAAGACAGATGGTATTCACACACATAACACCCTCCCCAAAGGGATATGCGATCTTGACAAAGCGTACAACAGCCTGTCGCCAGGGCACCAGGGAAAGATGGGCTGTAGACTGAGAGACTCCAGGACACCAGAAGGACTCTAACCCTTCGGTACACACTCGAGGAAGCATGTTTGAATGCAAGAGAGAGGGACACTGTGACAGGGACAAACCCGACTCTGATTTAACATTTACAAGGAAATCATTTGTGAATGTATCACTGGCCACTGAGTCATGTGTCAGTAGGACAATGAACTAAATAAACTTCTTCTCTAAAATTACTAATTGGCCATAGATACATCTTTTTGAGTAAAACTAGACTTTGACTTACAGCACCAGAACTCCTTAACAAGTAGCCCCGAGACCCCTATTTTCTGATTGAGCCTCCCAAAACACACCTTTGGATTCCACTTCGTGATGGATGACAGCGAGGGGCTTGGTGAATGTCTTCTTATTCTGCATCATGGCCCAGATCGTCGAGGCGTCCAGCGAAGTGCAGGCTTCATCGGGAGGCACACACTGCAGAGAGGCAGAGCAGAGCAGAGCCAGGGTCACTCCAGAGAGCCTTCGCCAGCTCAGCACCCACGGCTGTCCTGTGCCCCTTATCAGGCAGCTCCCAGCTGGTTACCACAGGAAAACAGGTCAGGGTGTTTTTCAGAGCCACAAACAATCTGGGAGATATAATAGCAGGCCCAGTGTATTCTCAGCTGCAGTTAGAGATGCAAATATTGCTAGACAGCTTATAAATATTATCTCCCACCCCGTCTTCCCACAAAACACCTGGAGTCTTTACTGTTATTTAGTGTGAAAAATAAAGAGACTGCGTGACAAATGTTGGCCCTTGACCAAGTTGGCTTCACATAAATGGTTCACATATGTGATTTATGATTGTGGGAAACTTCATGTATTGCATTATCGAGGTGACAGATTTTGTATTTGTTGTCCAAAAAGATAATTATGCTGTTGAGTTTGTTAGATTTTTTTTTGAATACTAATAAAGACTCTTGCAAAATGAAGCTTTCCAGGGTCATCTGCTTTTATTTTGCAAAACGGAGTCCAGGGGAGTTGTGCCCAGGTGTGGACACCATGAGGTCAGCTGCTTCTTGCTATTCTTAGGCCCTAAACTCAGAACCAGCATGCCCAAGCCCAGGGGACCTGTTTTTAAAAAGTATAATCACATTCCATTACCTTTTCTTTTAGAATAACTTTGGCTTCTTGTCTATGCTCATCACTCAGTGAGACTCTAATGTGATTGCCATTTATTTGCTTTTGTTTTAAGAAGAAATATATCAACCATTTAAAAAGTCTACAGCAGGGCACCTTCAAAATGAATTAACTCCCAGCTCCTCCAATCACAACAGAGCAAAGACTTTCAGCTGCATTGTCATTGTTGCTCTGAGAAACATGCGAGCCGGACACATACTATAAGCAGACAACTCCTCCTCCTCCATCCAAAAAACACAGAAAAGCTTGTACAATAGCTCTCTTGTTGAGGAAAACAATGGATTTTCTGTAAAGAGGCATCATTATTAAATACACTTGCTTTTTAGGAAAAGCTTTCTTACTTTCCTACTAGCGCTTCAGTTAAGTAGGACCAAGACTCTATGACTAACTCACTGCACGACTCTGGGCAAGACACGGCATGCACTCCCCTGGCACAGTTTCATCAGCAAAGGGCAGTGTTGCACTCAACGATCTTTGGGACTGCTTCCTGGAAAACGCTTTGGCTCTGTCTACCATCACAGAGAGCACTCAGAAGTCACTAGAAATATGAAAATACTAACTGTAAGCAGTAAACAGGGAGATCGTGGTCACAGCGCATCCTGAGCCACTGCTCTATGAATGTGAACTGTCGTCATATCTGTAATGCGATCTCATTTGCTCCTCTACCTAGGAGGGAAGCCAGGTACTGACAGTTCCATTTTAGAGACAAGGAAAGGCTGGTTCTAAGAGGTCAGGGGATTGCTTTAAGTTCTGTTAATGAGTAGCAGGCCTCCCTTGTCAGTCCCCACGCTCTTTCCACTGTGTCTTACCTTGGGTACAAATGGCAACTTTAGGTTTAGGGTAACATCCCATGTCACCGCTGGGACTACGAGCTCTCCTTAGAATGTTCTGAAGGAAACAGTAGGACTAATTTTCACAGGTGAACACACTGTGAAGTTGGGCTTCTACAGGCCAGGCTCAGTGAACGGTAGTAGCCAAAGCCATCAGTAAATACCCCCAGTAACTGCCAGGCCTCCCCTCCTAGATTCCCAACTCCTAGAAGTCACCCTCTGCCCACAGCAAACAGCTGGGTCTCACGGCCAAGCCATCAGGTTCCCAGGGCTCTCCACCACTGCCCACCAAGTCCCAACCTTGACGGCCACTGGAGGGTGAATGCCATGATGCCACGGCATCAATGTTTCCAAAAGCAACCTAAAGGACACAGTCTAGATTGCCTTAGATATATGAGCTCCCTAATGATTATGATCAGATTTGCTATATTTTCATATGTGCCATAAAATTTCATTTGGTATTATCAGGGAAATGGGTTCCCTGGGGCAATATAATAGTACAAAGGATTCATACCAATGGTAACCTGTCTGATAATGAGTTTTCCTCCTATCCCTACATCTATCTCTTACAACCTATGCATTAAGTGAGAGAATTCCATACATACATTATTAATGATACAGCTCGATTATTAGACTTTTAGACATTGATTGGTATGTGACTACAAAAGGATGAGAAATAAGCTTACATTGTAAAATATCTACACAATAAATGAACATGTGAAATTATACATAATTATGGCAGATCACAGAAACAAAAGCACAGCGGAAGACACCCTTCATAGACAAGGTCAGCCTGAGGAGGTAATTAACCTTTCTGATCCCCCTACAGTAGCCATCTCAGCAAGGTCAACAGTTCTGACTCCTGCTGCGGCAACAGAACGCACTGGTTCGACGTGGGGAGGCGCTGAGGTGAACACGATGACCCGGATGTGGAAACGAGAACAATTTAAACATTCGTTAGCTTCCTTTAGAAGTCCTCCCAAGACAAATCGCCCTTCTAACTCACACACAGAAGGTCAAAAAACAATCGCAATACAAGTCTCAGTGGGACCTGGAAAAACTGACCCTCACACTGAACTTGTCCTTCCAGCTGTCCATACTTTTGGCGCTGCACACTATCTGAATAGCAAATACAAAGCCAGCCTCTCCCTCAATGGAAAACAGTTCTGATTTATCATCCGTAAGATACTATTACTTAGCACGCATGGAAAAAAATCATCCTGTCAGGATTTATTCTCTAAGACTCCAGAAAACTCAGTTCTCTGCTAACATGGACTTTATTACTTCAGTTGGGCAGTTCCCAAACCAAAACCTCCACACGCAGTAACGTCTCTGGTAAGTCACACGGCCTCACCTAAACATGTCAAAGTAACAGGACAAATGGATGAAGGCCCACTAACCTTAGGTAACTTCTGGGGGTCCTTTTCCTTCTTGGTACATAAAGTGAGCTCACACTGCAGAAAGAGCAGTGAGGTGTTGAAGACAGACTTAAAAATAAAGCTGAATCGCTTCTTATCCACCTCAGCTTGCGAGACAGGGAAGTGCATCCTCCTGGGACTGTAGAATTTCACAGATTCATCTTTAGGGCATATGTTCTCAATGATGGTGTAATCAGACATCCTATCAGGGTTCGAATATGGAGAGATAAAGCACGTTTGGATGGCAAATCCCAGTTCCTGGTCAGCCTTAGTAACCGACACCTACAAAGAACAGAACAATCAACACAGGAAAAAGTCAGCATCTCACTTCTACTTTAGGTGCAAGGGTGACATACCAACATGGCTCTTCTGATGAGAGATGTTTCTTTATTTTCACCAACATACATATTTAGTCTCCTTTATAATGATACAAGTAACATATCGATATGGATGGTGACAGTGAATTATTTAGTTCAAATGCCAGCCTGGAAGATTCCAATACAACATGACTAAGTCTCTTCAACCTCCCCTAAGTCCTCTGGGAGATAAAAGTAAAAGCATATCATGTATGTAAAGTGGATTTTCCAAAATAAATAAAACACCATCAGGCAAAGCCCCTAATGTCATAAGAGTGCATTTGTAAGGCATGCTCTTTTCACAAAGCTGCTCGAAAAACACAGAGGCAGAATCTATTCAACCTGGGCAAGGAGCACTGAATGTCCAACCTGCTACAAGTCAGAGTGAGCCCAAAACACTGCAGGAAAGCTATAGACTCATCTAAAGTCCTGTTTCACAGGAACAGGCAGAAGCGGCCCCCGTGGCGGCACATCAGCTACGGTGCAATCTGGTGACGATCACAAGCCTGGCAAAGCATCCCAGCCGCTCACAGGACCAAACCAGGCTTCGCCAAGTGCTCTCCCTTCACTTTTTAAGCCCAACAGTATTTTAAGGGAAATCTAATCTGGAAACGTTTCCGACTCATTTACACTTCCTTCTTACAAAACATTTGTACAGGCTATATCCAAACCTCGTTAAGGTTCTTTTCTTTAGAAACAGGAAGTAGTGTTTGGCCAAGTGTAAACAGAATTTAAACCTCAACCATCCTGAACTCAGCTAAAATCCCTGGACCAGACTGGACTCTCCATTTGGTGACACGTGGATTGCTATGCAAACTGCCTCTCCCTTCCAGGCTTCATTCCTTGACTAAACTTAGGATCAAAATAAACTTAAACGCTTTACAAATAAAGTTAGTCCTTAACCATAGACCAAGAGCCCCAGAATCCTTTCAAAAGGCATGAAGATACAAACACACTTTCCATTCTGAGAAACCCAGGGGAACTCCCGGACATTGCACGGGGCTTTCAGTCCACAGCGCTGTTTTGCAAGATGCCTTCGTGGTTAACTACACGCCACTCAACAGTGAGGGTGATTATAATCATGTCACTTCATTGTACCTTGAAGCTTAATCCCTGAGAGCAATCTTACGAGATAAGTTATTTTCATCTCCACTTTACAAATACAGGAGAAACTGAACACACACCAGGGATGATTTGTCAAGATCATATCTAGCAAATACCGGGTAAAACCAAAGCTTCGACCCAGATATTCTGATCGCAAGTCCATTTTATCTTTACTATTTCACTGTAGCTACAGGGTCAATTCAACCAGGCCCAAGGAGTAGTCTTGGGAAAACACATTGTAAGAAATACTTCTAGTAAGTAGTGCTTGATAGTCTGTAAATATTCACGTCACTACTTTTGCAATATTTCTGAAAAATAAGATATTTTATCTTGAAAAGATAGTAAATTATATAAATCTCATTTAAACTAAAAAGTGTCCTATAACATGAACTCAGAACCCCACAATGCAAAAATGTATGACAGAAGAAATGTAAATCTCTAATCTCAAAGAAATATGAAATGGAAGAATGTCTAAGGTATTCACAAAGTCGTTTTGGAGGACAAGCGTTGTTATTATTAAGTGTTTTGCTCTAAAATGGACCGGAAGTGAGTGGTGGAAGGGCTATCGGCTGTGCACTGAGGCCGGCCCCGGGAACCCAAGTGCTCTGCTGCCCGTGCATGAACTCTGGTCCTCAGTTTCCTCCCGTGCAGATGGAGGGGTGCTGCCTACTGCATACAGTTATTGTGAGGATCTCTAAAGTCAAAATTACACACAAATAGCACGGTTTGCAGCTACTCGATAAATACCAGCGCTATTACAGTTTTTTTTAATTCCCATGATGAATGAACTAAAAGAGAAGCTACCATTATGTGGTACAATATCACAGGTGCAAAACTGATAATGTCTTGGATTGAGCGAAGGGACTGTGGTCTAGAGTGAACAGCGGATTCTGGAAGGGGATATGATACGAATGGCCAGGAGAAAAAAACCTGGAAATAGTTCTTTAGCCAAGCCAATGATTTAGTAAGTTTTACTTATCCTAAACAAAAAATTAAAAACATTTTTAAAACAGAAAAAAAATGCATCATTTTCTCATTAGCAGTGGAATCCAAACCAGGAAACGAAGAGCACGCACACCTGCTGCCCCAGCTAGCGAGGCATTCACGGGTTCTCTCTCATGCTTCAGGTGGCTTGAAACAACTCACAGTGCTTCCCCGGCCCAGATTCCCCTCAATGCACTTAATATTTAAAGTGGTAGCAAAAGATTTGGTTCATTTCTTTTTTATCACTTGACAATGTTTTTGATAGAATTTAATTGTGAAAAACATAGATGATATATGAAAAGACATAAATGGGAAAATACCAATAAAAAACAACATGGACGAACAAACCCATGTTTCAGGTAGACCCACACTGGGGAGAAGGGAGAAAAACCAAACACCCAGGGCTGGATCCATGAGGAAGCCTGGTCACTGATTAGCATAAAGCAGCTAAGCCATGAATTAGCAAAACCAGGCACACATTTGGAAAAGAACAAAGTGCAGTTAAGCAGAGCCTCTAAAATCCATAGCACAACAGGAGTCACCGACCAACTGCACATATGGCCTGCACAGCCAGAAAAGCAAGAAGAAAACAACGGTCTTGGATTAGAGGAGATCTATGATTAGGAACAGCATGTAGAAAGCAGTTTATTTTCCCCAGTGGAGAAAGAAGGTGTACCCGAAGAAAGAGAAGACCACTTAAAACAGGGAATTAAAAACAAGGAGAGATCCAGGAAAATGTCTAGAGGCAGTGGGCTCCATCCCAGAATCTGTACAAATGTGAGAGTTATTTGTCTTTCTAAAACAGAAATATGCACGCTGAAGTTACTTTTAATATACAGAGGTATCCCATTTGACCTGCTAAGCTTCTCACTCCTCCCACAGTAAAGTACACCACCACTTACAGCTTAGCGCCAAAGCCAGCTCCTCAAATGGCAACTCCCCTGTAAGACCAGCAGGCATCCTGGGGACCTTAGGGGGAGTTATCTTCTCCAGAATCCCATCCGTGGACCTGGATATTTACACTGCTAAGAGGTTCCACTTTCTCCCGTTTCAAATGGCAGTTAAGGATGAATGATAGTAGTATCCACTGGATAACAGCGTGGGCTCTAGAGTGAGTCCTGCCTCTGACCTCTAGTACATAGTAACTGTGTGACCTTAGACAAGTTTTTGCCTCAATTTCCTTATCCATAAAATGGGGATATTAATAGTCCTGTCTCACAGGATTGCTTTGAAGAGTAAATTACTATACTCTTTATAACTGAGTTTGGCACAAAATCAATCTGAAATAAATGTTAGCTGTTGTTATTTCATTGTCACCACCACTACCTAGTATTTTTGTAGCTATTTCACAGACTTATGCTGTGCATGATTATTACCATTATACCTAGGAAATAGTTTTAATAAATTTATAGATACATTTAAATAATGATCTAGAAGAAAACAATTTTCATGAGATACAGTAGTACACAGCATTTTACCAACTTGTGGGCAGTTTAAAAGGAGAGATGTGAGGTTTGCAATAATGTATCGTGGTTAACTCTGACATCACAACTACTGAACTACCATTCCAAAAATGCTAAGCAAGGACAGGCTTTGTCGGAATTCACACTGACAATGTTTTTAAAACCTTTGCCTATAAAACACTCTCCATTTAGGATAATGTAGTAAATCTGGAAATTTTCTGCTTTGGTCGGAAATCGAGCTAGAAGCATTTTCTGAGCCTAGCCCTCACCCAGAGCTGGTTAAGGGCTGTGAGGAGGAGTGGGAAAGGTGCTTTAGCTCACTCCCCAGGAGCTACTACAGGGTAGCACTAAAAGGCCAAGGCTAATGTTGAAATCTCACCTCAACATAAATGTGTCCATTCTCTGCCACAGAGTAGACCCCCTGGGAGGGCACCAGAAAGAGGTCAGTGTTGTACAGCTCCATATTGAAGCTGATGTTTCTGTTGGGTGGGTCCTGGAAGCTACTGGGATTCCCCACCTGCCGCAGGCTGCAGTTAAACTGGGGAAGAAAAAATAAGACAGAGGTAAATCACTGTCAAATGAAGGATGAAGATCCTGTAGTTTTTATAAGCTTTAGCCTTTAATATCCAATTCCCACCCCCGCAATCGTTTCTAAGTATAACTAGCCAAAAACACAACATTCTTCCACAAACTACTTATTGCAAACACATACCACCAAAATTTCAGGTCGGCTGAAGAAGGAAGTATCTCCTTCATCCATATCTCCTGGAAATCCATTATCACCTGACTCCAAATCTTCATAACCATCTGGCCAACCACTGCTATCCCCAGGAGATGGAACCTGTATCACAATCTAAAGGGCAAAGGAGGAACAGAGAATGTCAAAAAAATCCAAATCACATGCACTTGGTTTTACCACGCTCGCTCACACACACACACACATACACACACACACACACACACTCCTCCACCAAGTTTGCTTAGAATTTCTTCTTCGATGAGATGAAAAATAAAAATAAGCCCAATTCATGTTCAAACTAATACTTGAACTAAAATATTAATACTAATTAGTTCAATACTAATACTTGAACTAATATCTCTCTTTGTGAAAAAATACAAATAATTTCAAACAGTGAGAAAACACTAGACACTGAAATAGGGTTGAATGGGGTCATCCATAGGCCTTCCTAGATAGTGGGGAGGGGAGCTTCTCCTAGGAGACTTCTCCTTACAGAGAAAAGTCTAAGAAATATTAAGAGCTGGCTAATGCAAGGATCTTCTGTTATCTGTATCCACTGAGATTTGTAAAAAGTCTGGTTTGAGGTAGAAACGAAGGACTTAATGTTTACTATCGAGCCATTCTCTCCTCATCTCTTTTCTTGTACTCCTCTATCTTTTTGCCATTTCTTCCTAAATATCTTTCTTAATGGTATTCAGATGCACAAAAGAACATCATGTTTCATTCCATGGCACTGGTTAAAATGAGTATTCCTAGGTTAGTACTGGATAAGATAAAAAAATTCGCTGAAGGACCATGACTCCACAAATATGTAGGATAGTCATGCTCTCTTTTTGTTTGACTTCTTGCTTTACATGTTTGGTTTCTGAATGTTGCAAAACAAAAATATATAGTAAGCCTGACATCTTCTACAAACAAACATAACTGGAACAAATAGCTAAAATATTCACTGAAGGGAATAGAATGGGAAGAGAATGTAGGAAAACCACTTCTCTATTCTTCACCAGGCCCTCAAAAGAAAGTACCGATGCAACTGATACAAATACCTAGGATACGGCTTACCCTACTATCACCACGTCCCCTCATCACAATCCCACCATATGTCCATGTAAGAAGAGAGGGTTTTCAAGTGCTCCTGATACATACACCTTTCTCCTCTGAGCCAAATGACCCTCTTTTCTTTTCTTTTTTTTTTTAAATTTAACAGATAGATTACCATAGCTTTTTATTGGCATTAATTTAGGCATAAGTTTAAAATTTCCAAATCAAGTACAGTATATCAGCAATGTGACTTTCATTATATCTGGAAAAATGGGATAACTGCAACAAATATTAGTGTTGGAATTGGCAGGAGGGTGTTCATTATAGAGGTCAAAGGTTCATGAATTATTCCAATAACAAAGGGAGGTTAGCTGGGCCAGCTTGGTGTTGAGGAAAGATGAGTAGAAGAGGTCAGGAAGCTGGATCCAGTCCTGGCTCTGCGATTAACAAGACCCTCAAACCTAAGCAAGTCTCTTAACTCCCTGTAGTTCAGTTTCCTCACCTGTGAAATAAGGAGGTTGAACGAGATCATCTTAGGGTTCTTTTTAGCTCAAACATCTAAGATTGTCTGAGGAACAGTAAGCGGGGGTTCACAAGTGATTCAGTACCCACATGAGCCGCACTGACTGGAGTACCTGATCATCAGTCTTTTCTCTGGGCGGGTCAATGGATCTATCTACTGGCAGCGAAATGAATGAGAATAAGCAGTCTTGCCCCTCTGTGTCCCAGGCCAAAGCTGAAACAGGCACTAAGAGAGCAGGTGTGAGAAAACGCACCACATCAAAGCTGGACGCAGGGTTCTTTGAGCCTTATTTTACCATCAAAAGTACAATGTGAACTGCAAACGAAATACTATAAAGTTCTTTTAAAATATCATGTCAAATTCTTTTAACATTCACTGCCTGGTGTCATCTCTGTGAGAAAATGTTTAATCTGAAAGGATTTAGATGAACTGACAAGAGTGATTTCAGAAAGTACAGGTTAGCAGTTGCAATGGATTATCAGGGGATCTGTGAAATCCTCTTCTGGGTAACCAGAAGTGGGAGATTTTCTTCAATTTATGGTCTTTCTTTGAGGTGTAGAGAGACTTAATACTAATTTCTTGATTGCCTTTTCTAGATTTCTCTCTTTTGACTCTTTTGTTCATGAGGGAGGGAGCAGTCTTCCCATGCCCTGGCAGGACTCAGATGAGGCCAGAGAGACCAGGAGTCTGGGTGGCTCGGGTGTGTAGATGTGCCCCTTCATGGCCCAAGGGCTTGGGTTCTACCCTCACAAGGACCAGACCACTTGATCCTGCAGCTTCGCCAGAGAGACAGGTCATAATTACCTTGCCAGCGAACCCTTTGTCACCAGGAGGTGGATCAGATGGCCACAAGTGCTCCAACCAAGAAAACAGGGCCTCCCAATTCCCACAGACTCACCAACAAAGCAAATATAACAAAAAAATGTTCAGGGTCAAAGTATAGCTCAACTTGTTGAGAAATGACAATGGGCTTTGTTTGGGCCTGGTATATAGGCCCCTCCTCTTTTTTATAGAAATGCTAAGACTAATTTTACGGTAACACCGTACAAAGCTCTGGCAAAGGGCCAAGCTTTGTTCTGGAGAACACTCACAGAGTTATAGTAAACCACACCATCAGGGGCTGACCGCCGGTGCCGAGTACCACAGCCGTTCAGGGGAGACTCCAAAATGAAGTGGGTGCCATTCATCTTGGCCTTGCAGTTAGGATCCAACAGGGTGAGCTCCATCCCCGAGTAGCTGTTGGCCTGAAACAACAACCACAGAAGATGTAAAGGGGCCCACAGGCAGTTCTACAGCACAGTTAACAGTTTGCCTGGTCTTCCAAGCACAGGTTGCTGGAGGCCTGCATCCCTCCCCCACCTGCCCTAACACTTCTTCAACAGGATTGTGTTTGTTGGCCTTGGAAATTCAATAGCAAAATATTGACACACAAGGATCTGGAGCCCCCTTACTGAGCGCAGCGGACACTGGGTGAGAATCACACAGCCAAAGGGAAGTGAGCCATCCAACTAAGAAAACAGCATCAAGTCTCTGGAGTCCAAAAGTGAAAGCATTAGAGAAATAACTAACATACTGAGAGAAGATGTGGAGGGATGGCCTTTTCTCCTCTCCTTTAAGGAACTGCACTGACCTGAAAAGAATCTTTTTCTACAGCAACAGTCATCTTTTCATTGTCGCATTTGACTGACAGGGCGACATCCATGCTTCCTTGCACCTCCTCAGGCTCTCTGGGGCCAGGCAACAGGTGTAAGCTGGGGATGACAGGGTCCTTCGGCTGGAAGATCCCTTCTTCTCCCCCTTCCTTATGGCCCTTCCTGGGCACCTCCAGGAAAGGAAAGGGGAAACCTCTATTCAGGCCTCCTTTTTCCCGGATGGGTGGGTTGTCCAGGGAGCCAGAGTCCCGCAGGATCAGTAGCTCGGGAGGGACGGTATGGACTTCCTCATCTCTCATCTCCTCTGGTGGTGACAGAAGAGAGGAAAACATCAAGGGTGTTGGATGCCAGGCCACAGTCATCATCGTCAGAGGCAAGAACAGAAAGAATTAGTACAGAATGGGTGTATGCAAAATTAATCTTAACCAGTAATGTGAAAAAGATGAGTTGTCTAGAAGCCTGAATTTTAGTCCTGGAGTTTTTAACTGACTAAGTGGCTTTGGGCCAGTGGCTTTCTTCTTTGTGCCTTAGTTTCCCAAGTTTTAAAATTAAGAGATTTAATGAGATCAAGTGGTTCTCAAATTTGGCTGCACATTAAAATCACTTTAGGAGCATTAAAAAAATCCCTATGCCCAGGCTACACCGAAGGCCAATTAAAAATCAGACCCTCTGGAGTGGTACCTAATCATCAGCACGTTCCAAAGCTCCCACATGATTCCAACGTACGGCCTAGATTGAGAGTCACTGGGTTAGGTGACTTCTAAAGGCCTACAAGCTATAAAAATCTATGATTTGAATGTTATGTGGGACAATATTAGTTTGTTCATGTGCCATTAAAATACTTCCCTTGAATCTAGAGATTCTTTAGAAGAGTTTCTCTAAAGATTTTCAGATTCCTTCGTGAATCCTAAATTCTAACAGGTATCTGGGCACTGTGGCCTTTTAAGAACCTAGATCTAAAGGAGAAAAGAAAGCTGCTCTGTCCCCACCCCACCCCCGCAAAAAAAAGCTGCTTGATACTTATTCCTTCAAAGGGAGAAGCGTATTCCCATTTAATCAATACTCCATGTTCTTCCATATTGTCAACAATGTAGAGAAAAACAAACAGACAAGAACCCTTTCCCCGGTGTTCTCCGCATTCTCCAGAGCCAGCGGATGTAAGCTTGAGGCCAATCCGGCTCCGTGGGGGTTGGAAGGAAAGGCGATCAGTGGACATGCACTCTCCTCTAACACCATCTTTTTGAAAAAGATAGTACAGATGTATGGGTCCAAAACAAGTCAGAGCTTTGGAGGGTTTTTAAATTTGTACTTTGACAAAAAACTTCACAGGAACCCTGTGAGGAAGGTGCTGTTTTATTGTTCCCCCACATTAATGAGGAAGAACAACCTAAGGAGGTACAACCTAAGGCTTGAAGGTTAAGAAACCTCCCCCCTCAAACAGTGAATAAACAGCAGAGCTGGGGCTTTGAACCTGTATTCCTAACCTTCGTCCTGTTGGCACTGTACTCAGTAGAGGTACACTGGGCGAGGAACGGGTCCGGGTATCAGAAAACTTGGTATTTGAGTCCCTCTAACTATAAGACTCTGGAATACCTCCAGAACTAGTTAAGCTTCTGCTTTGTGCTCCATCAAACTGAGGTAACAACTCCTGCATTCCCTCTGGGTGACAATGAGGAAGCACATGTATAATCCTCGTAACTATTTTTGTATAAGATACAGTGCCCTACACCCCTCTCCTGCAGTCTCAGCTATAATGTACTTCACAGCTATAAGTGGTCAGTAGGTGCCCCTGAGAGAGGAAGCCTGGCTAATTTATAATATAATCACAGTGCGAAGGTGATCTACAGAAAAATCTGTATTAAAGACAATTGCCTCAAAATGATCTATGATTTTAGATAACTTGTAGTTTTATAGTAAAAAGCAGTCAAACAAATCACTAAAATTTTCAATAGAAAAACAGGACCATGTAAGCTAAAATTAGAGTTCCTCGTTAGAAAGCTTCATTTGAGAGATTTTAATACAGTTTTAAAAAAATCCTACTTACCATTATTTTCAAGCCGAAGGTGAAATCTGTTAGCCACAGGAGCCACTGTGTAAGATGTCACTGGACTATAGCCATTGTCCAAAGCCCACTTGACCAGATTCTCTTGGGTTGAAGGAATGTCATCTCGTACCGATTTAGTCATTGTCATGGATCTCTCGCTCTCTTTCCCAAAGCCAATACTGTTTGGAGCCTGAAGATATTAGCAAAATTTCACTTGTGAGTCCAAATGGTGTTTAAATCAGAATAATTAAATATCTGAAACAAATAGATTCTATATTATATATGAAGAAGTTATTTATTTATTTAAATTTTTTAAAACAAAAAAATATTCATTTTTAGAGAGAGGGGAAGGGAGGAAGAAAGAGAGGAAGAGAAACATCAATGTGTGTTTGCCTCTAGTGCACCCCCAACTGAGGACCTGGCCCGAAACCCAGCCATGTGCCCTAACGGGGAATCTCAACGTGACCCTTTGTAGTAGGCCGGTGCTCAATCCACTGAGCCACATCAGCCAGGGTGATTCTTTTAATCCCTATTTTCCTTGGACTAAGCACACTGGTATGAAAAAAATCTTTAAAAACAGATGAAAAGAAATCTATTCATTCTGTTTGATCATAGCATTTGTGTTGCTTATGTTGATTAAAATAATCCAATGATGGCTAAGTAGCACCATACGAAGTATATGTAGTATGTTACTACAGAGTTAATACTTAAATTATTAACACACACATATCCAATATATATGTGAATCAAGCTTTCCCTATTTTTATTTAAAAATTACGTACTGAGGATACAGATGTGCATATTATATTGCCAAAAGAAGTGTCTGTTTCTACTTCCTGTACCCTAGATTTAAATGAGAGAAGGCACAACTCGGTTGCTTCAGCACTGACTAGGGGACTATCTCATCTTTGTAAACTATTAAAACCCATATGGTGAAAAGTGAATGTTTATATTTCACTTAAAATTTATCATCTATTTAGCAATCCTGTAATTGTATTCATCTGCCAATTCTATTAACTGAATAGGTTTATGTTTTATGTTCTAAATATTAAATTAGTTCCTGTGCCTCTAAATTATTACTTAATCCAGCAACACAAAACAGTCTTAAAATTGGCTTTCACTTGGTAATCAGCTACAAAATTAAAACTGAATGATAGAAATCTTTCCAAGAAAGGATACAAAAGGACGCTGAGTGACCAGGACATGGAAGGCAATTTTCCACATCACCTTCTGCAGCGATCTTGTCAGATGAAGAGAGAGCTGAATGAGGCAGAGAGGACCCCAAAGAAGACACGTTTCAACAACTGCCCCACCAGGGCTAGACAACCTTTGAGCATGAAGATTACGGCATTCCCATGCTGTTTAAAAACCACTTTAATTTCCATGCCCAACTATTTTCTCCTGCATACATATAGCATTTTCCCTAAATCCCCCATTTGTTTCCCATTCTGTTTGCCCCCAAACATGACTAAATATTAATCTTTTCCCACTGTAAGACCACAGAAGATTCAGAGCCTCCAAGTTCTCTTGGCCTTTTTGGTTGTAGGATATTAGCTGAGGACACATATTTTCAATTCTAAGCTTAAAGGAGCTCACCAAGTATGTTTTTCTACTACCCAAGGTGCTTATATGAGAAAAAACTGCCATACTGGCCAGTCACTGTCATGCATGCAAAGGTCTTCAACCAAGGTCTGTAACCATTAAAAACAAACAAACCCTCAGCTTCATAGATTTGGGATATTCTAGCTTTCATTCAATTCAAAGAAAACTCCTTAGGGGAAGGAAGGGTTAAAAATAAGGAAGAAGGAAGGAAGGAAGGAAGGGAGGGAGGGAGGGAGGGAGGGAAGGAAGGAAGGAAGGAAGGAAGGAAGGAAGGAAGGAAAGAAGGAAGGAAGGAAGGAAACCAAAATGAGGTAAAGAAGAATCCAATTTGTTTTTACAACTTTTCATTCATTTAGTCAACAGCAGTTTCTTAAGCACAGCTTCCTCCCAGGCTTTCAAAGCAGCACGTCGTTTTGATTGGCTGGAGTACTGTGACACACCTAAACACTACTGCCGGGCCTCCTCACTCAGCCTTTCCTGTTGTTGGACAGCTGAGAAAATACTGTATTTCCAGAATACTATCATCATAACAGCCACCTGCCCTTTTTGTACCAGTATGGATTTGTGTACACCTTTCCACATGAAATCTAGGAGCTGTCAGTACAACTCACACTGATTATGCCTTGGGATTTACAAGGCTACAAATCTATCTACACATTTGTAAAGCAGCAAGGCCTGGGGCAACAGAAGGCAAGCTGGTTGCCAGAAAGGAGTGAACTCCTCACCCTGTATTTCTGGGAGTCCCCAGGTTTTTTCAAGGCCTCAGTGTAGCTACTCAAAATAGAAGTGTTCACGGGGGTCTCCAAATACCACTGCCACCTTTCCGACCCCATCTTGACAAAGGATGATGAGCTAGGTACAATGTGAGTGCCTCCACCTGCCCCCAACCCACCCAACACACATCTGCAGTGGAACTGTCCGTGTAGAGGGGAGGGGCCTGCAGGGAAGGCTGGACGGAGAGTACAGTGCACATATTCCCACTGGGATTTAAAAAATGTCTTTCTAAGAACAAAATGGCTATTGCCAACCTTAAAGTCCTGAGGACATGAAATATCACCACAGTAAATTTCTAACACATTTCCTCCATCTATTCTTTTATGTTTTGGAGGTTCTTCCAAAATGTGGTCATGCATGGTCCACAAGGGACCTAAAGAGGTTGGCACAGCCTTGTAGTCAAGTGTGGTACTCCCGTTCTCACCCACAGCACGACCCTGCGCACACACAAGCATGCACACACCATCCATACATAACGGGGCTCTTCTTTAAATCACCCCATCAAATTCCTTCCAAATTCTTTAGTAGACAATTTTCTGTTTTCCCTTTGTTTAAAGAAGTTAATTGCTCCTACAAACTTTTCTTTTTTTTTTCCAATTTTATTTTAATGATTGTTCAAGTACAGTTTTCTCCCCTTTACTCCCAATCTAGTCCACCCACCCCACTCCCAACTTCGCTCCTACGAACTTTTCAAGAGTTGCTTATGAAAGAAAGACGAACTCCGTTTTTTAAATGCATAAATGAATGAATACAAACTCCATTAAACCTCACCATTACTCTCAAGATGAGTACTATTATCATACCCATTTCACAGGTAAGGAAACAGACTCAGAGTTCAATTGGATTAGCCAGTCTTGACTGGGAGTAATGACAATTGGAGAGGGGATCTGAGTCCACTCCTGTTTGGCCCCAAAGCCAGATTCTTTCCACTCTACCATACTGTCTTTATAGGAAATACTAGAACAAGGTCACTCTAAGCCATTTATTTCTTTCTTTCTAAGCACAGATGTATACTTTTTTATTAGTAAGTAACTATCCCTCAAAGCACAGTCAGAAGTCACATCTGAGACGGGGAATTGGGAAATCACAAAGCATGAAAACTGGGGGAATAAAAAAGAACATTATGAAACATTACCTAATTGTTTAGTAATGTTGTCATGCACTGTCCAAAACTGGCCTGGAAAAGGAGTGCGGCCAAGGAGAGAAATACAAACAGATCTTACACTGGGATGAGCAACCTCACAGCCTTTCTGATTCGTAGGAGAAGCGGACACATCCAAAGCGAACACCAGCAGTGCCGCGGCCCAGGCACATAAACTCAGGGGGAGAAAGAGCCACGGAAGGGTCAGGGCCTACAGAACATTTACGCAAGAACTCTGGCAGGGAATTAAATGTACGGCATGTTTTTGTCTTTCAAGGCATGATGCCCTTTCCTGTTTTTTGTTATTCTGAAATTAAAAACACTTGATTGGTGTGTGGGGCAGCAAAGGCCTGCAGACACCTCCGGTCAGCCACACCCCTCATGCCACGCTGGGGAAGGCGATCAAAACCGCTCTGACTTCAGAAAATCATGGCTGGGCTTTTGTGCTCCACACCAAATTAATGTATCATCATTACACACGATGGCTTACTGGGATCCTCTCAAAGTTAAAAAAAAGGGAAACCAAAAAAACCACAGGAACCAGAAACAATTACTGTAAATTAAGATGTGTGCGCTCGTGGCTTTGCCGGCTGCCCGGGTGAGCGCTCTCTGACGTTGCCGAGGGGACAGCCGGCGTCGTTCTCCGCTGTATCACATGGAGGCACCACGAGTGAGCAATACCAAAACCAAAGGCATCCCTCTCCCAATACACGGAAAACGTGAAACCCACTCCAAATGATTGCACGCAGGGACAGAAAGACGATTGGCTGCAAGTTTTTCAAAAAGAAAATACATAAAAATTCGAGCCTACAAAAAGAGATGCTAAAGAGGTCATTATCTTCTTAAAAATCAGAAGGGGGATTTTTCTTTAACTTTCATTATGATTTGCTCCAATATTCAGTCAAATAGGTACCTCCCCAAACATATTTGGAAAAGTCTTATTTTACCAAATTTCAACATTCAGCTTTTCAAGAACGAGCCGCTATTGGCTTATCATGCCAACCAGCTAACCCACTTCAGCATATTTCCTTCATGAAACACGATGCTTAGGGGCCAGTGGGAGGATGTGACTTCTCTAGTGTCAGCCCACTAGCCTCTCCATTATTGTGAATCTATTACATCGGTGTTTCACCCTTGGAAGTGAGAAAAGACATGCCGACATTATGTGTTCATGTCAAAGGTGGAGAGTGTGGGTGGGCCTTACAGAAGAACTCAGTCATGAAAGGCTTAATGATGGGCCTTGTTTTATACCCATTATGCTGGGAAGCACACTGATGCATTTCAGAAATTTCACAAATGAGGCAAATGAGGTCCAGAGAGGTAAAGGACTTATCCAAGGTCATGCTGTGTACATGGCTGAGTCTGGACTCAGATCTGGGTCTGTCTTCACCCCAGGGTCCATAATTTTAACCACCACGCTATTCACCCTCGCCAGGAGAAGCCAAGGAGCAGGTTATTTTGCAAAGTGAAAAATTCCTGAGAGAGCTTAGAGAGAGTCCAAAGAGGCAGAAACTTTATAATAATAACACATGACACATATAAACATGGCTTAAATTACTGCCAGTCACCAAAACAAAGAAATGCTCAACCAACTTACAATAACTTTCAGGTTTCCCTTAACATCGAAAGATTTGATCACCCAGTTGACAGACTTTTTGCACTTTAAGATCAAGATGAGATTTTTGACCACCTCAGGATCCTTTCGAGAAGGTCTTATGTCAATTATTATATCCACCTGGAAAGCACTGTGGATGGAAAACAAAGGCAGAGTTAGGACCCAAACGCCAGAAAGTTGCAACTATCTCCCCTCTTCCAAGTCTTCATGTTTCCAGTGTCTGGCCAGTTGATTAAAAAGCTGGATTCGATCCCAGGCAAATGACATGTGCAAAACAGATTGTTGGTGCGCACATAACACAACAGTCTTACATAACAACAGCAAAATATGCCTGCTGATAATTAGCCACTAAAATTTTTCTCCTCTTTGGGAGAAAAAAAGGTGGTTACCTAACACAGCCACTGTTTGAAATGGACTTGAACAAACCAGAAGAGTTTACTTTTGAAGCAGAATTGCTGTTTTCTCACCTTTCAACACCTTCAATGCTTCAGTGTCTTACTTCCCAATATGCTCTACGTTCACAATTCTTCAAAATCAGAAGTGGGCAGCAGTTTGGTGAGTGAAGGGTGGTAGGGAGGAGGGAGGCACGGCAGTAAAAAAAAAATAGGAAACTTCGGAATAAAAGGCAAAAGGCTGGAGAATTCCTGGACTTACATAAGGTTTGGTTAAGCCATTAACATTTGCTACAGAATCCTATCTGCATTAACTTTCCCAAACTTCTGGATATATAGTTATAAAAATACGGAAAACAGACGGTCAACCAAGTGATTACTGGAAAATTGATGAACACAACCCAAGCTTCTAAGAATTTAGCATAAAAGAGAATTTTTACCAAATAATAATAATTCATTCTGAATTTAAAGGAAACTTTTCCTTTCCATGTTGGTTGCACACACTTGTAACGTATACATGACTGATATATTCAAATGAGCCCTAGGTTCAATGTTTCAGCACATTTGCCAGATTGCTTCGATTCTCCTTCCAATTTTTCACAAAATTCTTCATGTGGGACAGAATGGAGTCTTTCCAAAACTGATCTGTAGTTTATTCATTTTTCAAATCAAAATTTGATTAGAACTTTAATTTTGACGTCCCTCTACAATATAAATTTATATTTTAAGTCTTCAGCCTACATAAAATGCAGGCTAATGTGGAGGAGTGACTTTTCCCCTTTTGATTTATTTGTTTAAAATCCCTATTAATTTTTTTTAATTTTTTACTTTCAATTGTAGGTTACATCGACGTTATTCTGTATCAGTTTCAGACATACGCATAGAGATTAGACAATCATGTACTTTACAGAGTGGTCCCCCGACAATTCAAGAACCCACCTAAAACTATACACGCTTGTTAAAATATTGCTGACTATATTCTCTATGTTGTACTATACATCCTTATGACTATTTTGTACCCCCCAATTTGTATTTCTCGGGAGGGTTACAGTTCCAGTCCTGGCTCAGGAAGTTGTGGCGGGAGAGGGAAAACGAGAATGCAAGGGAGAGGAAAGTTACATCTAATGGCTATCTCATGTGTCATTCTGAAGGGCCACCCCCGTCACTCACACACCCCACTTTGAAGTGAGCAGTTTTGAGTGCAAAAGTGCTCTGATGACACTATGAACAGAACTTTATGAAAAGAGAAATTCATGCAAATGATAATTGTGTCGATAAAACATTCTGTAATTTTATCAGGGATAACCTCATAGGAGATAACGATGTTGCGAGAATGATTGTGTCCTATTACTTAGTACCAAGAAGTTCAGAGTAGGCTTCAGGAACTCAAATGGAATATAGAGGATCTGGAGAAAGACACAGAGAAGAAAATTTACCACTGGTGCCTTTCTTTCCCTCTTCAAAGCTTCTGTGAATCCCACCCAGAGTATTGTGGCTCCCTCCCTTCTGCACAGGAGGGCTGCCCCTCTCCCTGCCTCAAGTCAGGAAAAACATTTATTTTCATCTCGTCTCAGTGCAGAGCACACACTCACTCACCTGTAGGGGTTAGAGTTGGGGGTGATTAACTCGATGATATGTACTTCCTTATCCTGGGGCTGCCGGGATATCACACACCCTTCTGCCGCTTTGGGTTGAAGGTACTCAGCAAGGTAATTGAGTGAGAGAAAATTCTTCCCTATGTTGCACGTGGGAGGAAATACTTGATCTGAAAGTACAGGGGTATAAAACAACCTGTTAAATCCCTGTTCTTCCTGGTAACCAGACTCAAAGGAAAGAAGGATAGTGACACTGAGCAAGGGCAGGGCACAGGAACCACGAGGGCTAGGGAAGGGACTGAGCTCTCTTCAACATCTGTCCTGAAATGCCTTGGCTCTGGTCAGCACGGGCCTCTCAGGACCAACTCTACTGGTCTCTTTTGGTCTCAACCCTCTCCAATACTGCTCTCTGTGCTGCTTCTTGGTCCTCAGCCATTTCCTCTGATCTGCCTTTCAGTCCCTCTCATGGGCTCCTCCTCTGCTCATCCTTTCAGCAGCAGTGGTCCTTAATCTTCGGTGCCATCAGAATCGACGTGTTCGGACCTCATCCCAGACAGTCAGATTCAGAAAATCTAGGTTAACCCTAGGAAGCTTGCTTTGTGAAAAGCTCCATAGTTGATCCTGATATGAAACCAAGGCTAAGAACCTCATTTCCTTCTTCAGTCCTTTTGTCTCATATTTTTCCTGGGCAATCTCAGCCACTCCCATAGCTGCCACATGTACCCAGATCATGACGCCCTGTCTGAGCTACAGACTGTCTGCCAAGTACCTCCCACCTAAAAGTCCATTAAGTATTTCACAGTCAGCATACTCAACACTGAATCCAATTATCTACCCTACCCCCAGATATGCTCCTCCTTGGATATTTGCTATTTCAATTAATAGGGGAACCAGGTACCTAATTAACCCTCTGACCCACCATGTACTATTAATCATTCCCTCTCATTTAGTCCTCACAGCACTTTATACTCTCAAGACTAAAGGTAGGAGTTTGGGGAATGCAGCAAGGGCAGACTTTTTTTTATCCTTTCTCACAACCTTGGCACAGATGGCCAGTGGTTCTGTGGCACTGTGTAGTTTACAAGGTGCCTTCACGAGTGCTGTCTCATTGTCCTGAGGGCCGCTCATCGCCTCCTCCAGAGCAAGGGATGCAAGCACCAAGAGTCTGAGATACACCCCCAACGGCACACGCCCCGTTTACACAGCACTGTCGTTGATGGGATTTCCATTCAGTGGTTTAAATATTTAAACAGAACTTGAAACTGCTGGCAGTATGACAGCTGGGACCAGTGTCAAGGAAGTTCTAGGTGTAGCAAACTTTTTTCAGAAGGGGTAATTAATCAGAGTCCTGGCACTTTAATGAAACACATTTCTGCCCTTTTCATTAATGGATGGGATTCCAGGGTTCAAATTGACATTCGAGCCGCACTGAGGAGTAAGGAATCAGCCCAGGAGGTCCCAAGGTTGGGCTAATCAAGCCCTCCCCATCCCTGCCAAACTTGTGCAACTACCCTTGTGCAGAAGTCCTTAGCATGCATCGTGGTGCCCCCAGAGCCATCCCTAGAAGAGAGGGGACCAGAGGAGCTCATGAGGTCCCCGCTTGCAGGCTGGTTCCGAGAGAGAGAGTGAGCTCTGCATTCTTCCCTAACAGCCCCCACAGAGAGAAGAGGCCAGGACTCCGCCAACTCGGGCTGCTGGAGCAGCCTCCCCTCCACATCTGCTGAGGGTTTTGCCAGATGAGCAAATGAGGAATGCACACCCTGCAGCTGCAGCCCTGCGGATGCCTCCCCCAGATCACAGGACGGAAAGTGATACTGGGGTGGCAAGGCTGAAATTTCATTAAGAATCAGAGGGTGTGTGGATGGGCCAGGGACAGGCCAGTCTCAAACTCAAGAGAGTGGGACCTCCTGGGACCCAGTCTGCATATTCACTTCACAGGGGTGCCTGGTATAGTAGGTCCATGGTATACATTTCCTGAATTAACAAATGGTGATATGAGATTTGAAGCATGTAACAAAGCACTCGCCCACGTTGTGACCCTTCTAAGCCACTAGTGAAGGTTTAATTGCTTAAAAGTTGCTGTTATTAAAGGCTCCAGTCCCAGATGCCATTGTCACTAAGTTGAATAAGCTAATCACTTTTTGTTGTATATGCGTGTGTGCGTGTGGTTCCCCTCCACCCCAAAATGACCTTCTGCATGCCTGGCATCAAAACCTACACCAACTGCCAAGTAGAAAGGAAACCACAAAGGGGAATCCCCGGGTAGAAACCTGGCATGTTTGAGGTGGGGAGGAGGGGGCAGTCACATGCTTATTTGTATTTCAGGAAAGGACTGACAAATGCCTTTGAGACCTTGAATGATATATTCGGAGAGCCTGGGAGGTGAAGCGAACTCCTATTTTCCTGCTGAGGAAACTAAGGCTCCAGTGGTAAGTCAGAGTGTTACTTAAAGCATCGCAGTTAATGAAACTAGCTGGGATAAGAACCCAAAACTCCCCAGTTCTTCCACTCTGGTGGACAGGTTAGACAAGTAGTTCTCAAATATCAGTGAGCATCAGAATCACCTACGGTGCTCCTTAAAACACAAATGACTGGACCCCACCCCCACAGTGTCCGATTCAGCTGGTCTGGAGTAGGCCCTAGAGGTGCTATTTCTAGTAAGTTCCCATGTGAAGAGGATGCTGCTAGAGCAGGGACCACTCTTGGAGAGCTCTTGGGGATAGCACAACAGGAGGCCTGGAGTCCCTGGGCTGTCGGGCAGAGAAAGGCCAGGTTCTGGGAGGTTAGCTGAGGAGGCTTGCTCAGTGGACTCCAGTCCATGGTGAGACACAACATTGCTTCATGGGCCACTGACAGACCTAAGGCAGGACTCACTTCCTTCAACTGTACCCCCGCATGGTGTGGGCCAAGGACCTCTAGCCAACGGATGGCTGGAGTCAAGTTTCAGAGGTTCCAAAGGTGTTACCAAGGACCAAAGCAGTTTTTACTAGACTGGACAGCACGTCCTTTATGTTCTTCACCAACCCAGGCCTATGTGGCCTTGGGGAAGTCACTTAATCCCTCACCCTAAGGGCAGGTGACGACTGGACAGACTTGTGTGCTGTCAAGAGAACAGAGCCCAACAGTCTAAATGTGCCTGCAACACATTTTCTTATTCTAACAAATTCCAAGGAGGGATAATCAACATTCTTTCATGCTACTAGAATTCTGTTTCAGAAATGCAGACCATTGGTTGGGTCTTAGAGCCTTTGTTAAGAGATTTTTTATTTTCTTCCAAATGGACTTGAATTCTATTATTAGCTACCTGACTACTATGACAGTTTAAGTAACAAACTTCAACTTTTTAAATCCAATTTTTATTTGAAACTCCTCCTCTCTTTAATTTGCTGAACAAGGCTTTCCATCCAGGTGGCCCACTTTCATTTTCAGGTTGTGCTTATTTGGCTAAGACTTAAAAATAGTGCATCAGGCAGCAAGCATTAGACTCAAGATTCAGGAAACCCGGGTTTGAGTTCTTGCTTTTGCCACTTGCTAATAAATGTGGATTTGAGCAAGTTAGCTTCACCCTCCACTCACCCCTCTGTAAGGATTCCCAGGATTACTGGCAGGATTAAGTGGGATGGGTGCATTTCAAAGTGCCTGATGTTGCCTCTGCATGCAGCACACACCCCTGCAGCAGTTCACCTTTCCTGCATCTGTCGAACACCCCAGATCCTAAAGGGGCGGGAACAGGTGCTCCAGAACCCGCCCCGCACTGCGTGCTGTCTGCAGAGGAGGTGACAACTGCTGCGAATGCAACAGAAAGCAGATGGACGCTGAGCACCCGAAGGGCCGTTTTCACAGTCACCTGACTACAAGGACCCTTTCACAAGAGTTGTTATTTCTAGTAATTTATGGGGGTTCCAAATACGTTCAACTAAAAATAATAACGAAAGAAGTTGTTAAAAAGTAATACACTTTCAAAATTGAGCCACCGAATATTTATATCCCTCTGCAAGGCAAGGAAATTAAAACGGGCCATCTCTTATCAAGACCATACAATTAGTTCCTTTCTCCAGTAATTTATCCTTGCAACATGCCTTGGTATTAAAAATATATTCAAGCACTTTTCCTCTGCTATTGTCCAAAATTGAACTGATGTCTCAAAATCATAAAGTGATACTGACTTCAAATGTTTGCAAACCAACAGGTAAGAGGAAGCCCTAACTGCTGACCCATCCTGCCAACTCCTCCTTCACGCCACAGGTTATCACCCTCTTTGCCGCACTCTCAGCTTCTCACCCGCCACGCACTTTCTCTCACTTCTGTGCATGGCTGTTTTCTAAATCCTCCACTGTTACCTCCGCTCCTCCTCGCTCAGCCAGGCCACACCCCCCTTTCTCACTTGGCCATTACCAGGCCTGTTTCCTCAGAAGGAAAACGAGGAGGAGGGGACGTGGGGGAAACAGGCCCTCCGGGCCCTGCCAGCTCCAACATTCTGTAATTGTATGATTCCTTGCCCTGACCACCTGGTCTCAGAAAAGAAAACAATCGACTGTCGTAAATCAGTCATTAATTGAAACCACATAAAATTTACCTTCCCCCACTTTAATGTAAATGTTCCGTGCTATCTTGAGTTCGGTGAATGAAGTGACTGCTCCAAACTCCTTTCGGGCCCAATTTAACAGATGTTCATTTCCATGTGGGAAGTTCCTTTCTTCTGTTTCTGCTGACAGTGAGAAGTTTCTTGATGAAAATTGGACCAAAGAACCCTCAGACACCTATAGGAAAGAGAATCACATATTTAATGTGGTGCAGTCACCTGGAGCTGAATCTTAATTAGAGAACTCTTACCAGACAACTAATGGATATTTGTCAACCCAACTTCTTTCCTTTGTTATGCAGGCTAAATTATCTTTTCTCAGCAGCTGATTTGAGAAGTAATCTCAAGGCTATTTCTCCCTGCTAATGACAAGGCTACTGACATGCAGGATGTCCCTTTGGATTTTTAAAGGACTTTGTGATGACAGACTGCAGAGTGTGCACTGTGAGTAATCATACGAATTATCATTGCTATTGTCCAGATACCTAAATTGAAGGCCAATCTTTCAGGTGATGTGTTTCAAGTCAAGCAGGAAGCCTTGGTGAGTGCCGTCAGGGGCCTGAGATCAGAGCACGCAATCCCAAAGTCCTGCTAGCAAGTGAGTCTGACTTCCAGGTCTCCCACGGCTGCAGTACCACCAGCACAGGGACACCGAGGGTCTCTTTGGTTTATGTTCTGAGCAGAGGTGAAAACAAACGGCCAGAGACTGCCAGGTTTCTACCACATTACACCACTTCCTAGCAGTGAGGTGGATGTATATTATGTTCTATTTTTTAAGGCCCCCCACGTTCCCACAGTAATGAAGTCAAGAGGCTGTTGGACTCAGCCTAATAAAACTTCGGGATATTTCATGCAAGTCCGACACTCTTCTGAATGTATTTAGACCATTGCTGACCTAGCAAATGATGGGTTACATACTTAACTCACACAGAGGAGTAAAGTTATCATTTTGTTGTTGTATTATAATCACATTTAGTGAAAATGTGCATGTCATCTTTACTGACTAGCATTCATGAAATAACTGACTTTATTGGTGTCATAGTGAAAGCTCAAAATGTAAGCAAGAAGACTCACAAATTCCCAAGTCATAAAACTGTAAATGTCTTGCATTAAATTTCATATTAACTATTTATCATTAACAAAAAGCAAACAGATTCTAAAGAGGTTATAAATAGCCAGACTAAAAGCAGGTTGAGGGCAAGGATTTTGCTTATGATTCTGTTGCTTATAGTAGTGTTTTCAACTTTAACACACACACACACACACACACACACAGTAATATTTAAGTATTATATATATATATATATTTTTTCAGATTCGAGCACAAAAGTACTTCACCAAATTAATTCCATGACCTACTAATGCTGTGGTCTCCCTCTTAGCTGAAAGCTAGAAGCACCTAAGAGCTTCTAAATACCCTGAGTCCCAGGCCATACCCTTGATCAGTGGGAATCTTTGGGGTAGGACTCAGGCATCAGAATATTTCAAAGCTCCCCGGTGATTCTAATGTTCATCCATGATTGAGAAGCCCTGTCTTAATGGGTGCTGAGGGATCTATAATTTAAAAAACACTGTTATAGGTCAGGCCCAGTGTGGGTACCTTGCAGCTTTCCCTGCACCAGTGGTTCTTAATAACCAGAGGTGGTTTTAACCAGGGGACTTGTGGCAATTCTGGAAACATCTGTAATTGTCACAACTACTGGCCGTTAGGGCATAGAGACCAGAGGTGTGCTAAACATCTTACAATAATATACAGGGCAGCTTTCACGACAAAGAATTATCTAAAATGTCCATAGTACTATGACTGAGAAATCCTGCGCCATACTTCTGACTGACTGAATGTTACCACCACTCAAACATCTGCTGGATCCCCAAATTGGCTCCCCAAACTGACAGCCCTTTTATGCTATAAGTCGGGCCGTTTAGTACTTAATAAAGAAAAAGAGCCCTAGCTGGTGTGGCTCAATGGATTGAGTGCTGGCCTACAAACAAAGATTTCCGGTTTGATTCCCAGTCAGGGCACGTGCCTGGGTTGCAGGCCAGGTCCCCAGTGGGGGCACATGAGAGGCAATCTCACACTGATGTTTCTCTCCCTCTCTTTCTCCCTCCCTTCCTATCTCTCTGAAAAGAAATAATAAAATCTCAAATAAATAAATAAATAAATAAATAAAATCCATAAAAATAAAAATACAACAGAATAAGAGAAACTTTCTGTTTGTATTGACTTGGGAAGCCCAGAATTAATCATTAATAACCTGACTATAAATTATGACCACTGACAGTACTTATCATTTACTGAACACCTGCTATGTATTAAGCACCACAAAGTGCTACTGAGTGTGGTCATGACATTTGCTGAATGTCCCAATGCCAGTCATAAACAAAACCAGTGGGCACCGCTTAGCTTCGGTCTTGTTTTGACGTTGCCAGCATGAGAAACCCCTGAGCTGTTTACCTGCCAAACAATAACCGTGCCAACCTCTGCGTGAGTCCTTTGAGGCCTTGCTACTCACCAACACACAACTTCAAACGATGTTTATCTGCTTTTCTGACTTAAGCACTGTAGTAAAATCTTCTTTTCACTGAAAAGCACTTGTGTTAAAAAGTCATTTTTATTAAGCCTGTCACCAAAATAAACCACAATAGTCCAGAGGCCTTTGTCCCACTGCCAGCACAGTTCTGAATGTTTAGGCACGCATCCCTGGATGTTCTGTTCCTCTTCTTCCCACTTATGCTCCAGCCATAAAATACAACTCTGGAGTCTTAAATACGTTATACACATAGTACATTCCTACAGAGTGGAAGGTGAGATACGTCAGCCTGGAACATTCCAGAGGCAGGATATGAACAGTGTCAGTAAGAGAATAGAGGGCAACTCTGGAATGTGTCCTGAGGTCACTGGAGAGTGAGAGCACAGTGTAGCCCAGAAGGGCAACTCCTGGCCGGTCTCCCCGTGCAGTGTCAGCCCCGCTCCAGTCTGTCTTCTGCTGGGCCAGCAGCAGCCAGGATCAGACATTCAGGGCTGAGGAATTTGGAAAAGGAGTGAACTGCCACTCCCCAAGCACATTCCAATAAGAAGAAAGCAAAGCTGCCAGGAGCAGTGAAATGTCCCTGACTGTAGGTCAGTGGAAATTTTCTGCTACAGCAAGGGGTTAGTCAGCACTCCTGCTGACCGCTAGTTCTCCTGGCTCTGACGAAGCTGGATTCTGGTGAAGGCCTCCCCCAGGCCCCACAGAGTTCTAGAAGGTGTGGTTATTCCCGCCTGACCCTCGGGAAGACCTATGAGGTGATTTCCGTGGTACAGAGGAACAATCTCAGAGGAGCTAATGGCCCACCCGAGGTCAGAGAATCAGCACCAGGAGACTTCTCTCCTGGCCACAAGTGGCTCTGCTCAACCCTTCCAGAAAGGAGGCCTGCTAGCTCCTGAGACGGAAGACATCTGTTCTTACTTTCTGACCCTGCAGTTTGCCTTCCATCCGCTTGTCTGGGTTGTGTCTTCTAGACCCAAGAATTCCTTCCTCTTTCCTCCAGGAGTCCAGCCCTCGAATGTTTGAAGATGACACCTGACCCTGTGCACGACTTCACCTCTTTAGGGCACTGCAGCTGCCCCCAGTCCTCCCCAGACACCGTAGATGTCAGATCCCTGCCGGCAGAGTCTGAACCACGGCACTGAGGACAAGACCTGGGGCTGGGGTGTGGCCTGACAAATGGCCTGTGAGGGGTAATCTCACATGTCGACGTGACTGTGCCACAGAGTCCCAGATATCTGGTCAAACCCTATTCTGAGTATTCCTGTGAAGGTGTTTTGGGATGAGATTAACATTTAAATTGGTAGAGCAAATAAAACAGACTTCTTAAGGTGTGTGGGCCTCATCCAATCATCTAAAGGCCTGGACGGGGCAAAAGGCCGGCCTACCCCCGACGGTAAGAGAATCCTCCTGCCCGGCAGCTTTCAAACTGGGACATCAGCTCCTCCTGGCCCGACAGCAGCCTGACGGCCTCAGAACTCAAACGGAACACCAGCCCTGCAGAGGCTGCACTTGCTAGCCAATTCCTGACGTAAATCTCTTTCTATAGAATGGGGACACTGCATAAGGCCCACGATTACATGCGGCCCAAGAACACATTAGCTTTTCTATCAGCTGAACCCTGCTCTTATCTCATATTCATTATTTTATGCTTTAAACATACATCCAACAAATATTTACTGAGTGCTCACCTACTCGGTGTCAGACACTGTTCTAGGTGTGGGGCATATAGCAGAAAAGACAAAGACAAAAATTCCCTATGCTTGAGAAGCTTTCAGCCTAGTAAGGAAGCCAGAGGAGCAAAATAAGTAAGTATAAGACAGACTGTAGGAATCAGTGCTCTGGAGGAAAATACAATGAGAGAAGAGGAGAGGGACACTATACCTTTAAATGCTGTGATGGGGAAAGTCTAACTGAGACAGTCCAGGAGCTGTCACAGGCTTGCAGGGGACGGGAGAGTGAGCCATGCAGATGCCCAGGGAAGAGCACTCCCGGCCGAGCCAGCAGCAAGGGTAAAGGATTGGTGCGGGGAAGGAAGGGCCAAGAGGCCCGTGTGGGTGCAACACAGGGGTGAGGGGAGACAGGCAGGAGTAAAGGTCAGAGGTCAAGGAGGACACCAGCAGGTCCAGCTGGACCTTGCAGACCACTGTTAAGGACTGTGGTATGTAGTGTGGGTGAGATGGGCCGATACTGAGAGTTCATCGAAACACCAGACAAATCTTTTAACAAGATCACTCTGGCTGTCATGTCCAGTCTGTGCTGAAGAGAGACGAGGAGCGGACACCAGCAGACGTCTGGAATTAACCAGGGGAGAAAGAGTGGCAGCTCAGGCCAGGGACATAGTGGTGGGGATGACAGAGCCTAAATCCTTAGGTCTTAATTTTCTTAGATCAAGGCTCTTCACATCCTTCCCTTATATCATTGATTTTTTTCATATAAAAACCAAGGCTTATACTTATTGTTTAGGTCCATATTTCCAGTTTTTAGAGACCACATACAAATCGTTATTCTGTTAGCTGTCAATATTCCTCAATTTCATGAGCACCTTCGACATGTCCATCTAAATCCCTGGGAAGCCGAGAAGACGAGGCTCAGTTCTGTGACTTGACAGGCACACTTTTGCACTGACCCCCTCACACCGGACGGTGTTGCTGGGGTCCCAAGTCGTCCACCAACTCAGAGTCACCTCATGCACTGCCTTCATCTTGTCTGTGAGAGTATCATGCTAGGACCTGTCAAGAGCCCCACTGAAATAAAGACATAATAATCGGTTGGCCAGAAAGTTCATTTGGTGTTTTCTGTGCAATGGCTCTAGTAGCGCTTAGTTGTCTTTAGCTTCATTCAAAACAATTTTGCTAGATTGCACTGTGACAGCTGTCATGTCAGCATGCATTTTTAAAAAAACTCATCAAAACTGGTGAAATTTTGTGTAGCTATTTAAATATGGAAGATGGAAGAAAATATGCAACATTTTCAGCATATTATGTTTTGTTATTTCAAGAAAGGTAAAAATGCAACTGAAACTCAAAAAAGATTTGTGCAGTGCATGGAGAAGGTGCTGTGACTGATCCAACAGGTCGAAAGTGGTTTGCAATGTTTTGTGTTGGAAATTTCTCACTGGAAGATGCTCTACAGTCAGGAAGACCAGCTGAAGTCGATAGTGATCAATTTAAGACATTAACTGAGAACAATCAATGTTATACCATCTGGGCAATAGCCAACATACTCAAAATATCCTAATCAATAAAGTTACTTGGGAAGATGAAAAATATGTTTCTTATTTTATAGAAAAAACTATATGGACATTTTAGCCAACCCAATATATTAATATCACTACTTACCCAGTCAAGGCTCTAGTCCTGCTTAATCTTCATGGTGTGGTAGCCTTTTTAGTTTGGCTTAGGTTAAAGTTTGCGGAAGAACATAGATGTAAAAAAATTAGCAAAAAAAAAAAAACAAAAAACCCCAAAAGAGGGAACATGATATTTTTCTAATATGAGGAAGGTTGCAATTACCGTTGCAGGAAAATAACTACATGAATGAACATGAAATTGTTTTTAAAAAATGTTAAGAGTAAGAATTTTATATTTGGATAAAGTGGCAGAAACTTCCCAGGGCTGTTTGTTCTACCCACCGTCCTCTACCTTATTTGTATGTCCTTGTCCTACTACCCCATGACTGGCCCTTACGTCTCAGGCAAACTGTTACAGCAACCTCCCACTCTCCAAGCTGCCAATTCTGTTTCCCTCCATCCCTCCTCCACACTGTCACTGGGGAGGAGGAATACTCTAAAAAGTCAACTCATGATGATGCAGGATAGCATCTAAGTACCTTAACTGGCTCGTGGTCAGAGGGGGGGCTCTGCCCGTCCCACTTCCCATCACTTCCCACGTGCCCAGGACTAGCCATATGCAGTCACTCACACTAACGTGTTCTGGGTAGCAGAACACATTATTCCGTTCCAGGCTCCCAGGACTTTTTACATTCTGCTCCCTGCCTGGGCTGCTCTTCCCTGCCTCGCATGCCTGGTAACCGCTCCTTGTCCTTCCACAGGTATCACCTTCTCTGTGAAACCACCCAGGCTCCCTTTCTTTCCTTGGGGTGGAGCAACTCACCGTGCCTTGTAGACACCTCACGTGAACCACACTATTTATCAACAAACCTGCCACCCTGAACTGACAAAGAACACCTCAAGGGTCAAGAAAGCAGCGTGTCCATCCTGAATCTCCTGGGCCTGGCACAGTGCTTGGCACTGTTGAATGAAAGCTTGATGCTATTCCCTACGGGAAAGGATATGCCATAATTTCTTCATCCCGTAACCCTTCCTTCCTCACTGCCCAGGGAATGATCATTCATCCAGGCTTTAAAGCTAATCATTTGATCTTTCACCCAATAATTCGCCTAACAAACAATTATTAAATCATTTAGTAGTTCCATGTCTTCCCCCAGAATCCACTGAACTTTTCTCCTGCTTGCTAATTAAAACCCAGTCCTCTGTCATTCCCTGACATGACAAATGTCTTCCTGTGGGGATGAACAGAGCACTGAGCTCCAAGATCCCTGATTCTTAGCAAGCATCTGTGGCCACTAGACTGCTCACCAGAGCCCAGGCCGCTGAGATCCACACTGAGGCTCCTCCTCTCCTGAATGCTCTTCCTACTGAAACCACGCACAACATTCGTATTTTAAATTCTAGTTATGCTACCAGAGTTTTTTAAAGAGCAGAACATTACTCTATCTGCCAGTGCTGGAAGTTTTATTACAAGAACTTACGGCAAGGCATTGAGAGCCAAGTGTATTATTTTTTCTGGATCAGATTCAACAACCTTGTCCAGAAGAGCAAGAAAAAAGCAAAAGGAAAAAAAAAAAAAAGAGGCAACCAGCCCTTTTGTTTCCACACCTGCATTTAAGCTTTAACTCTTAAAGTCCTACGCAGACCCACTGAGGCCTCACAACAGAGCTCTCAAGCCTGAGTGAAGGGAAGGAATCCTGGCTCACGGGCGCAGTCACCATTTTCCTGGAACTGAGGTTCTTCATTTTAGCACTTATCTCAGCACATCAGCTGACTCAGAGGCCTGGCACTTGCCTCGGTCTCTCACTGAGCTTCCCCCACGCTGCTCTCCTCTTCAGGGAGGAAGGACAGAGGGGCTTTGCTGAGGACAGTGCCAGACTATAAGGCCTCCCCTGGTCCCACCCCCTCCTCCCTCCTTGCTGACCCAACACCTAAAAGAACGCTCCCCCGTGAGCAGTCTTGATGGAAATAAGGCCACACTAGATCACGCTTGGTAATTAAGTCTAGTCTGAAGTTTCACCTTACTTCCCTTGAGTCCACTCACATATTACCTTCTCAGTGGGGCCTATTTAAAATTACAATCCGACCACCCAGCAGCTTCTACTCTAGCAATCTTAGCCCCCCCAAGCCTGCTTTACATGCTCTAATTTCTCTGGTATCGTATAGCACAGTCACCTTGCAAAATGCCATATAATTTTCTTGTTTATTATGAGTATTGCCCATCTCCTCCCACTGGAATGTAAGATCCTTCAGAGACTGGCGTCGTAATGTGCTTTGTTTATATGCCAAGCACCTAGGACGTTGTTGGGTACAGAAGAGAGTCAACAAGTCTCTGTTTAATGAATGAATGAGTCTCGAAATCCAATTAATTGGCCGCACCTGCCTCGCATTCTGTGCTGAGGACTCCCAGGTTCTACTCAGGAGCAGCGGAGAGCCGGGAATGAGTGCCAAGTGTCTGTCTGTCGCTGTTGTACAGCTATCCAGCACGGTAGTCACTAGCTGCACACCACCACAGAGCACTTGAACTCCTGCCAGTTAAACTGACCTGTGTTGTAAATGTAAAACACAGACCAGACTTTGTATTGTCTTATATATAGTCAAGAAAAAAGTTTTTAAAAAATCTCAATTTTTGTATTGATGACATGTTAAAATGATATTATTTTGGGTACACTGAGTTAAATAACATATACCATTACAATTAATGCCACTTGTTTCCTTTACTTTTTAAATTCACTAATAGATTTAAAATGACCTGTGTGGTTTGCATTTTACTTCTATTGGATGGCATTGCTCTAGAGCCTTCTCCAATACGACCCTAAGGAAGGGTGAACTGATAACTTCCATCCATTCTCTTTTTGGTCTGGTCTCAGAATATAAATCAATGTCAAGAAGATACTTCAAACCCAGTGCTTCCCAAAGTGTGATCCTTGGACCAGTATAACACATATAGAAGTACGTTGAAATGCAGACTTTAGGGTGAAATAGGAATGCAGGATCCAGAAAACTGCATTGTAATCTCCCTGCACCTCCCCACAAGATTCCAAGGCATACTTGAAGATCACTGCTCTAGGCCATAGATATAGATATTATTTAAACTCCAAATAGTCTTTGTAAACCATGTAGGACTGCTTTAAAAACAGGCAAGAGTATTCTCCTCTTGCACTGGTTAAAAAAAAAGCCAACAGGGACAGAGTGAAGCCAAGTCATGGATGGAGTCATCTTCTTGCACATCTAAAAGGAAAGAAACAGCCTCTTGAAATAAGAGGAGCCATAGCTCCCCCAAGAGAAAGAAAAGCCTGCTGAGATCTCAGAGGAAGATCTGGTCCAGGAATCACGTGCACACTGGGCCCCCTGAACTCAGCTCTGGTCCATTTGGAGCTCCTGTTATCAGTTGGGTGAGTGCCTGCTATTCAGGTTATAGATCCGTGGGGATCCTCTAACTCACACACCTAACTTCACCCATTCACGTGACTTCGACATTGGTAAAAGTTCAGCACTTGCACACGAGAATTAGCTCCTCTCCCCCTTTTGTCCTAGCCTACACCCAGCTTCTACTATTCCTATTCCTCTTTCCTGACTCCTGCACATAGACAAATCTCTTTTTTGATATTAACAATAATATTTATTTTTCAGTATTCTCTTCATTAGCAGACATGAGTAAAATTTATTTTAAAAGCTTTTAAATGTATTTTAATTGCTGATTACAGTTGACATTCAGTATTATTTCATATTAGTTTCAGATGTACAGCATAGTGGTTGGATATTTATATAATTTAGAAAAGAACACCCTCCCCCCATAAGTCTAGCACCACCTGGCACCATACATGGTTATCACAATATTGTTGACCATATTTCCTATGCTGTGCTTTACACCACCCAGGCAAATCTCTTTTTGGAGTTGCCTGCTTAGCAAAATAGAAAGAGCAAAAGAAGGAAAACGAATGGAGCAAGGAAAAGCACACTGACATTTCAGAAACACCTGTCACGCCAAGTGTTTGCTCGTTCAGTTGTGGGGGATAAGGCATGGTGAAGGAACACAGGCATTGCTCTCGAATGCAGGCCTATGGATAGGCAGGATCTGTGCAGGTCAGCCCTGGGACCCCTTGCAGTACCCACACAGAAAGATACAAGGAGACGACGTTTTGAGGTATTTTGTGCACAAACTCCAGCAAAAACAAACTTACATTCAGTACTGGAACTGCGACATGTTTACCTCCCAGAGAAGGACAGAACCCTGTATTCTGAGAGGAAAGTCGCACATTCTCCCTCCGCAATTCCTGGGAGGGCTGTGCTTGCCTGTTTCCTCCAAAGCCACGTGATGTGAAATGTGATCTGAAACGTGTTTTCTATTAACCATATATCATGCCTCAATGATTTTTTTCACTTTGTTTTAAAGAAACAGTAACTTCTGTGACCATGAACGTAGGTCATGACTCGCAAAGCCGCACACTCATAAGCCATGTGATGATGGTACCCGCCAACGGTGCATGCAAGAACACGAACCCACGCACCCACTTAGAACCCTCGGGTGCTTTCATTTTGTATCCACAGCCAGATCATGTTCTTCCAAAACCAAGACTTAAAACATATTCAACAATTTTTTTCTCAAAACATTCATGATGATCATCCTCTGCTTTTAATTTTTATTTTTGCTGAAATATAAAGAACTAAAGGATTGAAACTGCTTTCTGTTCCTAACACTCTACATGTTTCCACATGTCCAAGAGGGAAGTTCTGAGATGCTGCCCTCCGAACATAAACGTACACAAGCTTGAATGTGAGCCAGTACAAAAGCAATACTCTAATCTCCCATGGAAGTGTTACAAAAATATTTAGCATATGTACATGTGAATATATATATATGTATACAAAGAGAAGCAAAGTCTCTCTCTCCATCTGAAAGACAGACGCAGTCCCCACAGGGTAACAAGCTAATGGAGGCTGAGCTGCTTTATAATGCAGTCTTTCACTATAGAGTCCAGGGCCACACAGGCATCTCGATGGCTTCACAAAATGATCTCTCTGGACTCCTAAAGTTACTCTTTCTCATCTCCCAATGTTAGCGTGATGTTAGGAGGAGCCTGACCCAAAATTTAAAGTGTATTTGCTATCTAAAGGGTGTTTTTCAGGAAAAAAAAATTAAATGTTGGCATCATACTATTACTTGCCATGATCCTTGATCTATTTTTGCCTTCCAAATGTGCTTCTGGGAAATCCCTCACTGGGGAGGACTCTTTCTTTTATTTTTCTTTTAAATTACATCCAGTATGTCAATTCTGGTTCAAACCCACAAACTGAACTTGACAAACACTTGGTTCTAAATAGATTCCTAGAATCCCCTTTACAGAGTTCCTCTTCATCAGGACTCACCACCTACATTCCATTTCACAGACAAGGAAAGTAAGGATCAGAGAAGCTAAAGAACTTGCCAGGGGCACAGAGCTGGTAGAAAGCATAGTTGACAACAGGACTGAAAACTCCGTTTTTTACTCTGCAGCTCTTTCTACTCCGCCACAGAGTTACCAAAATGAAGAAATCAGCATCATTGGGTAGACAGAGCCCCTCTGCCCCCTACTACTAGGAACACACACTGGGAGATAATAACCACGAAGGCTCTTCCTGATCACTTACCAAGTGCATGCTTCATGGATTCCGAATCCTCCCATCTGACAACTGAAGACACTGGGGCTCTGAGAGGTGAGGTCACTTTGTTTTAGCAAGGGAACAAGTGCAGATTCAAACCATGTCTGCTGGACTCCAAAAACTAGGCCAGGCTTTCAGGAGAGTGAAAAGGCAAAGCAGTGAGGCAAAGCAGGGGTTATGCCCTTCCTTGCCTCTCGTTTCCTTCCCTTTCTCCCCTCGCCCCCGGGTCCGAGGAGCTGTGCTGGTGAAAGTGGAGCAGAAAGAGCATAAAGGGGAAAACAGAGAGTGATGACTGTCATGGGAGCAAAATAATTGCTTGGCTCAAAGAAGAGAGATCTCTTATAGTAAAGAACAACAACAAAGACCGCTGCAGGCTCTGAGAATGCTAGAGTAGAAACAGCACAGCAAGACTATCAGGCTGCAGAGATTTAAGATATAAAAATGTTTCAACGATGGTGCTTTGTATGTTGGCTTGGTCTGGCTACCTAGCACTTCCATTCAATCAAACACTAATCTAGATGTTGCTGTGAAGGTCTTTTGTAGACGTGACTCAGGTCCATAATCAGGTGGCTCTAAGTAATGGAGATTATCCTAAGCAATCTGTGTGGGCCTGATTCAATCAGTTGAAGGGCCTTAAGAGCAGACTTGGGGCTCAGCTCATGCCTGAGAGTTCCAGCTGCCCCTCCTGACTTGCCTTGCCGGACCCTGCAATAACATAAACCAATTCCTTGCAATAAATCTCTTCATATGTATCCCCTACTGGTTCTCTCTCTCTGGATGAGCTCCAGCTTCTGTGAGTGGCTGGTGCGTGCCCAAGAGGAACAGAGCTGCATATTCTGGCCCAGTAACCACAGACCTATAACAATTTGAGGGAGAGGCAGGAGACAAGGTTCTAAAGGACATTTCCGTGGCAGGGAGGCAGGGAGGATGGTGGGGCGGGGAGGACTTCAGCTCCAAAACTGGATGCAGCCCTCTTGAACTTCCTAACATTAGCCCTCAACCAAAGGCAGGCCATGTTCCTGAGTTCACCCCCATTGTCCAGTCTACACTGAACAGTCTCTGGTGACCAAGGTGACCTCCTATACCACTGCCCAGAAGGTTGAACTGAACGTATTTACCATCTCTGAAGAAATGATCCCCGCACTGCCAAGGGCGATGCAGATATTCAACATTAAGCAGGGAATCCTGGTGTAGCTGATCCAGAGATGGGCCAATGAGACAGGTCAAGAAGCAGTTTATAAACCTTTACCTTTGTGAAATATTGGCACAACCTAGGTCCCAGTACTTAAACCACTCACAAGGCCCTTTGCTGAGATTCCACGCTACCTCCTCACTGGGCCAGGGAGTGATGCCCTAATGTGGCTGGGGTTCAGTTCTGAAGCCCTGTCTATGGGTCAGTCACTAGTGGCTCCAGGCCAGAGATCAGAGTTGCAGATGACATCACAGTCATGCCCTGAGTCAAGTGTTGTGCGACTGTCCCCAATGAGTTCTCCATTTATATTTCTGTAAAATATGGGGAACCTGGATTAGGTCTGTCCCTCAAGAGGTCACCCAACTACCTCCCTTGCACTGTCTATGACTGAGGGATAATGGCAGAGGCTCCAAGCAAAGGAAAAATGGACTTAAAACACCTGGTAGTTCAATCACTTTTAGAATACTATGCTATTTTTAAGGTGGCAGCCATCGTGGCTAACTTCTAGCCATGGGTAGAGCAACTGCTGACACTGTGTCTGAAGCTTCCCGTGGTGTCTAGGAATGCTGTGGTTATACACGGTCAGATGTGATCAGGACCACCTCCCACATCTAGGTCTCTGGACAAGCATTTAACCTAAGTGTTTCCTCTGTAAAAGGAGAACCCTGTCCAGACAACAGTGGACAATTAAGACCCACCATCCCTGGCTACACCTACTTGCTGTCCTTCAAAGCATAACTTTATTCAGTCCCAGGATCAAAATCTGGGATGTGTGACGTAGAAGGAGCAAGTAGGGGAAATCTAGCCCAAACTACTAATTCCCATCATTAAAAAAAAAAAATCACTATTACTACAGCTAACACACATTGAACACTTAGGATGTGCCTATTCTAAGCACTTTATGTGGATTCTAGCCACCATTCAGTAGCTGTGTGACCATACACAAGTTAACAACCTCCCTTTCTGTCAGTTTCCTCATCATCGAATGAGCATAACAAGAGTACCTACTTCACTGGCTTCTTCTGAAGATTAAATAACATAATATATGTAACGTGCTTAGAAGAGTGCTAGCACATGGCACATGCTGTTTGTTAAACACACACATACACATATATACATCCCCACCTCAGGTCACAAGAGTTGTCTGACGGATTCAGGTTGACAGGTCCCAATTCATTCCTCGCTGTGGCAGGACCATAACCTTCTTGTCCACACTGCTAGGAAAGCATATATGAACCTGTTTTCAAGGACTAGGGCAGTGTTGGCTCCAAACAGAAGCTCTGAACATCACACAGCACCTTGTATCCTCCTGAAACTGTAGGCTCCCCAGAACCAGCTCCCTGTGATAAACACAGAAGGGTTACTGATCAAATGGGCAGTAACCCCTATGGGCTTTTGCCAAAGATGCTGGATGGATAAGTCCCTGACTTCCAGGTACACCCTGGGTCCCAGCAACCCAGCTGAGCCACTCACCACCCCAACAGGACACAGCAGGAGCAGAACAATGAGGACTACCAGTGATATGAAAAGCCCAAATGTGCAAGAAATACCCCAGGCCATCAGGGGATAGGACGTTAGGGCCAAGGGCAGAAGCAGATCTTGGGATAAGAGAAATAAAAAACACTAAAGGGGTTTCCTTCCTCCCCTGCAGAAATCTGCTTCCAAGCCAGGGAGTTAGGTGACAGAGGACTGGCTGGAGTACCAGCACTGGGCTGCCTCAAGTAAACCCAGTGCCTCTGTGCCCAGGCAGGAGTCAGGCCATCCTCCAGTCCCTTCCAGAGATGGGAAATGTGGGCCAACTTTGGGGAGCCCTTAGCTATGGCCTCACTGTTTGCAATTCATGAGAGAAACAAGGCACAGACACCAGCACTCAAATCAGCCTCACCAGCATCTCCTGAAAGACAGATATTTTTCCTCCCTCTCATGATGTAAAACAAATATTCTGCAACCTCCCTTAACAAAACACTTGCTTTTTCTTCCAAATAGCTCTCTGGAGGTCTCCCACCACATTAATCAAGAGGATCAGAGATGTAACATTTGATACAATTGCCCAACCTATGAAAAGGGCAGATTCATCAGATTACCAGATTAGCTTTAGACAGTAAAACCCTACAGGATGTCATGGGATTCTAGACGAAGAAACACCAATCTTTCCCCCTCAGTCAAATGGAGTTTGTTTGACCTCAATTTGCTGAATGAAAACGCGGCCTTCACAGGGCTGGGGCCCATGCCTGCACACAGACATGACACACATCAAGTCCCGCAGAGCCAGGAAAAGTCTACGCCTGCCGGGGCCCTCGGGACAGGATGTCTTGATCAGGAAGAATACACCCACAAGCCTCGCGAGGCCTGGGGCCGCTCACTGGACACTGGCAACATTCGCCAACCTTAACCCAGGAGTCAGGATAAATCCCATGAAGTCTTTCAAAAGGTCTTTCTGAACCAGGATTACCAGCTGAAACTGGACTCCGTCCAAGGCTCTAATTGCCACAGTGACATTTATGAAGAGCTCTCACCACAAAAGGGCCAGAAACTCCTTCCTAGGAAATATGGTAGTTGACTGACCCCAGCTCATGAGAGGCTGGAGCCCCTTATAATTAGGGCTCTCATAGACAAGCCACAAAACCAACAGATAAGCAACCTCTGGAACAAAACTGCACAGTACACAACCACTTGGAATATCCCACAGGGCACAGTGAGTCATTCCACAAGAGACATTTTAAAAAAGGAAAAAAGAGAAACTAATCTTGAAATATTTAATTATTTAATCTGCCTTTAAGAGAAAACTTAGCTGGGGACAGATGTCACTGGAGAATCCAAAGTGGTTCTGGGTTCCAAAGAGAGTCCGGATCCTAGAAGACAGGGCGACACCTGCAGCTGAGCAAAAAGGCTGCATTTCTACTTCTGCAGCCCTGACCCATCTGCCGCCCTGTCAGCCTCACGGAGGAAGCTGCCTTAATAGTACCTGTATATGAGGACTCTCATTTCCTCCAATTTTCAGGACCCAACAGTGGGATTCATTACCACGAAGTGTAATTGCTTTGTTACAATGAACTGGAAGCTCCGTGAGGGCAGGCGACCCACCCCACGTCTCTCTGGATCCCACACGCGGCACAGTTCCCAGCATCCTGCAGGCATAAACACTGGGTGTCGGATGATCGAACAAGTAGACACACAAACCATCATACCAAGTATGCTAATGTCACTTTTTTCTAAACGTGGAAAGAACTACCAAACAAGGGCAGGGAGAAAATTAGAAAACAAAAATCATTTCCAGATTTTAAAAAATGCAATGCAGTAGAGAATACAGAAATTTTTTTACAGTTCCCTCCTGCACAAGCAAACTTGAATGTCTGAGTTATTCATAGGGCATTTCTGGACACTCCAACCCTCAATTACACATCTCCTGGACTCTGAAGAGAATGACTGGACATGCGCTGTGGTACGGGCTGTGCCTGTCCCTTCCTAGAGCACAGCTAAGCACACATCTGGGGCTATTTAACAACTGATTGGAAACTTCGTCTTCTGATTTCCAGTTAAATGCTGGGCACAGGAAAACAAACAGCACTTGTTTTTCACTGAGCCTTGTCAGCCATCCAAACTGCAGTGTGGACCAGAGAACTGCCTGTGGTTTGGTGGCAGAGGCCCAAGATACTTGGACCTTCCCCCCCCCCAAACTTTAAGTAAAAAGAATAAACCGGATTTTGGCAACTTCAGTTTCTTCACCCATTCCTCCCCTATTCTCAGGAACATAAAACTAGGTTTTAAATATTAAGCATGTTCCTGGTATTAATTTACATTTTTCATTAGGATTAAATTTTGGGTTGTTTGTAATCCTAAGCCAATAGTATAGAGTTTGGTTTCTCTCATATATTTCAACTGCCATGCCCTGATGTTTACTTGGATTTGCTGAAGGGGCAATGTTCAGATTACCATTTTCTGTTTCTAATTAAATCGGGATGCAGTATCTAACAGTTGTATTATCACAAAATCAGAGTTTGAAAGCTGAGTAGTAGTTCGGAGATTGGCTGGGACGACCTCCTCACTTGAGAGATGAGAAAACTAAGGCCCTGGTAGTTGAATGGTTTTGTCCAGTGATGTACAACATGTGAGCGGCAGAGCCAACATGCGTCCCCAGGCCTCCTGGTACCCAAGCCAGGGTGTTAACTAGAAACAAAAATGGGAGTTACTTCTGAGTAGAGATGCCAGGTACAGCATGGGACACCTAATTACATCTGAATTTCAGATAAACAATGAATAATTTTTCAGTAAACGTGTGCCCCAAATGTCACATGGACATACTAAAAAAATTATTTGTAGATTATCTGAAATTCAAATTAATTGGTCACCCTTTATCTTTGTTAAATCTGGACTCCCTGCCTTGAAGACTAACATCCCCTTCCTCTCCGTTACTCCAAACAAACGCAAACACACATACATTCATTTCTTTCCTGGTTTTAATGATAAATGGCTGGAAAAAATAAACCACAGCACAGTAATTCCAAGAGTAAATGAGGTTGGAAGAAGTTGCTGCTTATGTCTCGAGACTTTCCTAATCTGAGACACCTTCTTTCCTTATGAGTAATTAGAGCATCTACCCCTGACGCTGACAGGCTGGCCAGGAGCTCTGGAGCAGACATGTTGTTATTAGAAGCCAGGCACTAGGGTCTCATCTTGAGAATTTCTGCTTGTCTTGGGACTGCAAGTCTGTAGACCTTAAAGGAGAATGTGTTCATGTTTGGAACACAAAATAAAGGAAGGTTTTTCTCCCCTCAAAATAAAAATCAGATAGATATATACAATAAAATAAAAAGATTTAAAAATGTAGTTCATTAATCTTAATACCACCCCCTTTTAAAAGTGTGCTGCAGCAAGTTTTCTTTTCTAACAGCTTTATTGAGATATAATTCACCCTTATAATTATATCATATAAATTACATAAACATAATATAATTATAATTCACCCTTTAATTTACTTTATTGAAATATCATATTTACCCTTTTAAACTGTACAGTGGTGTTTAGTATATTCACAATTGTAGTAATGTTCACAACTGTACTAATGAACTACTATCTAGTGCCAGGACATTTTTTTTCCAACCCCAAAAGAAACCCTACGCCATTAATAGTCATACCCAATTCTCTCCCCCCACTAGCCTTTAGCAACTGCTGGTCTACTCTCTGTCTCTATGGATTTGACCATTTGGGGCACTTCGTATAAATGGAATCATACAATACACGGCCTTTTGTGTCTGGCTTCTTTCATTTACAAAGTTTTCAAGGTTCATCCGTATTGTGCTATGTATCACTACTTCATTCTTTTAATGGCCAAATAATATTCCATTGTATGGATATGCCACTTTTTAATCAGTTGATGGACATTTGGGGCTGTTTGTACTTTTTAATTAGTATGAATAACATTGCTATGAACATCTACGGACAAGTTTTGCTGTGCACATATGTTTTGCCCAATTGTTTTTCAAAGCTCCATGTTATATTCCCACCAGCCTTGTAGGTGGGTTTCAATTTCCTTACAGCCTCGACAAAACTTGCTATTGTCTGCCTTTTTTATCACAGCCATCCTAGTGGGTGTGAAATGGCATCTCATTGTGGTTTTAAATTTGCATTTTTCTGATGACTAATGATATTGAGCCTCTTTTTATGTGCATTTCGGCCATCTGTACTTTCTCTTTGGAGAAGTGTCTGTTCAAATTGCAGCACATTTTTAAAGACAGCCTAGTATTGTGGATCTTCTCAATCTTTTTTGGGCAAACACAAGTTGAAAGTTCAGACATCTATTACCCTTCTTTTCCTTCAATGTGGAAATTATTACATAAATAAAAATAAGCTAAGATGATTCTTCTAATAGAGTTTTACTTATAATTTCAGTGTGAAAGACTGAAAGAGTAGGATTGCTTTTATTTCTGATTGCACAGAGGAACAACTCTAACCTACCCAGTATTTTCTGAGCCATCCATATACCCTGCAAAAGAACAACAAGGCAGTGACAAATCGTGTGTGTGTGTGTGTGTGTGTGTGTGTGTGTGTGTGACTGTTTGAGACTCAACCTGAAACAATCTCCTGTCATTTCACTCCCATTTCCTAGGAAGCCAGAACAACTAGATGAAGGAACTGCAGTTGCAGAGGAAACTCAATACCACTTTCCCCCTGCTTGGCACGCCCCTCTTGCCTACACTGTGGAATCATGAGAAGGACTGGAATAATTTGACAGAAAAAAAGATCCCTTTATTAGACAGCATTAAAGTATAGTAAATCCTCACGTAATGTCATTCACAGGTTCTTGAAAACAGTGACTTTAAGCAAACCAACATATAATGAAACTGATTTTACCACAGACTAATTGATATAAAGAAGAGTTAAGTTCCTGTGGCAATACAAACATCAACAAACTTCTAAATAAAGATGCGAAAACACTTGTATATTAAGCACTGAAATAAATGTGAGCTATAATACATTTAAGGAAGATTAACGAAAAACAGTAAGAAAATTCTTTTCCTACCTACCTATTCCTGATCAGAGTTGAGGATAGCCAGAGCCTATCTTAGCAGCTCACGGTGCAAGGTGGGAGCCCACCCCCACTGGAGAGGACGCCCTTCCTTCCCAGGCCCCCACACCCACACTCACTCAGACTGGGGCCATGCAGACACGCTAGTGAAACCAGCAGGCACAGCCTGGGACGTGGGAGGGGACCCGAGTCCCGGGAGGAAACCCGCAGACCCGGGGAGAATGTGCAGACTCCACACAGACAGTGGCCCGCTGGGAATCCACTTTTTCCCTCTTCTTAACAGTAATAACAAATTGATGTTGAACAAAATAACGCCGTTTGAGGACCTGCTGTGTAATGTTTTTAGTCACCCTCGTGGGTGGCTGCAACATTCTGAGTAACATAAAGCCCTGCTAACTAATTATGAAAGGTTTCCTTTTTAAATTTGGGGAGTTATAGCAAACATTCAACTTAAATTAAAAAATCACCTTGATGGATGAGTAGATGCCAATATTTGAACTTTTCTTACCACCCTACTTAAAAAAAAAACTGTTAAAGTATTATAACTCTACCTAGAAAGTGGAGGCAGCTTTAAGACAGTCATGCAAATTCTTCAGCAGCGTATCAGGGAAGACGTGAGGACACCTGCATCTTAAACTGAGAGTCAAGAGACCCATCACCTCTCCTTAGCTCGTCTAAGGTCTCTAACTGTGGAGAAGACAGTGATGGAAACAACTAAGCTTTAGTTTCCAAAGACTCCATGAGCTTCTGAAGTGTTTGGATGAAGCACTTTATGCAAAATAATTTAGTTATCTCTTAACTCAACTACTGTGAATAGATCAACACAACACACCACCAATTCTCGGTCCAGAAGCGACCCTTCCGCTGCAAGGGCTGCTGAGGGGATGAGCAGACCCCGCCACTCCCCGTGGGCTGTGAGGGCTTGCCCACTTCACCTCGGCACTCTCTCCATCAGGGAGAGCTGCCTCGCTTGTGGCGGATCTTGCATCACTTGTCATCGGTTGATCTGAGAACCTGAATGGACAACAGATGTTCCATCTCTTCCAGGGCAGGAAGAAATGTACAAATGGGAGAAAACCATCTCCCCCAAAGCCTGCTGGACAACAAGGTAGAGTTCAGATGTCCCAGAATTTAAATCTGCTGACTTTTTCCAATGCTGCCTTTTCCCTGTTGGTAATTTTAGGTTCATCCCTTGGTCTGCAATCTCCTTACAGGGGATTAACTCCAAACAGGGTTGATGTTAATTTGTTTACTGAAACTGTCTCTCTTTTTTTCTCCATTGTTAGTGTGTCTTAAACTGATGGCCAAGAGGCGGTTCTTCATAGATCTTAAACAAAATGAAAGCAGATAAATAAGAACTAGGAACAAAACACCTTCCTTCAAAACCCAGAGAGTGACCGGTGAAAGAAGAAATCCAGAAAGACCAGTGCAGCTGTGATGTATGCTGCCCACAGTTCTCCTCTGCACCCACAGCGGGAGAAACAGGAACTCCTCTCAATCTGGGGCTGGCCCAGCTAGACGTGCCGCAATTCAAAATGTAAGTTCAGCACCCTTCCCAAGTGCTCTTTACCATGACAAGCAACAAATAGCAACGAATGGCAGGTGAGGTTGATGAAGTTACTGGTGCCAGGTGCCGTAGTAGACATTTTATATGCAGTCTCATTTAATCAAGATAGTAACCCCATGACATAGGGACTATTATTATTTCTATATTACAACTGAGGGAAGTCAGGCTTAGAAAAATTAAATAATTTGCTTCAGGTTACTGCTTGGGTTCAAACCAGGGTAGGCAAAGTCTTCATTTACAACCTCTTCATAGGCTGCCCTATGTGGTAGTCCCCAGCTACGTGTAGCTGTGGAGACCCTGAAACGTGGCTTGTGCACCTAGAAACTGTATTTCTGACTTTACTTACTTTAAATTTAAACAGCCGTACATAGCTAGTGCCTACTGTTGTGGATAGCACGGCTCTGCTTTATAGGGGCTAAATGTGACCTTATGACCATGGTCAGTAGTCTTATCATCACAAATACCTTTGTTTACAGAACACTGACAGTGAACATGAGCATGAAGGGAGCCAGTTCAGCATGAAGAGTGTGTAGAATAAGTCCTATCTCAGTCTGAGTCCCAGTTCTGCCACTAAAGAGCCGTGCGATTTAGGTCACTGCTTACTTAGACACTTTAGGTCTTAGTTTCTCATATGTAAATGCATCTGTAAAATGGGGTGAACACCCACATCGCACAGGGCTATTGTGAGAATTAAACAAGGTACGTCTGAGAGCCTACCATAATAACAAGTGCTAAGAATACGAATAACAACAACTCTGACTTTTGGCCTTTTAAATTTAGAAGTAATAAGTTTAATTCTCCAAAAGGCTACCATTTAAATTAGTAGTAACTCCTACCTTGTAAATATACTTTTAATTTTTTTATTTTGAAATTAAGTCACATTTACAAAGTTGCAAATATACTACAAAGAACTCTTACTGACCCTTTAACTACACTCTCCAGTTTTCAACCTGTTGCCATATTCACTTTCTTATTTTATCTACACATCGTATGTTTTTCTAAATCATTTGGCCCTCTCTCCCTTAATACTTAAGAGTATTATGTCTCCTAAGAAGCATAATCTCTTATGTAACAATAATATGATTATGAAATTCAAGAAATATAACACTGACACAATACTTTACTCTGTAAGCCCAATTTCAATTTTGCCTATTATCCTGACAATGTCCTTTACAGCAATGGCCTCCTCCCGACCCGAAAGGACGCAGTTCAGGATTGCATGTGTCTTTGGAGTCTCCTTTGACCCAGAATGGCTTCCCAGCCTCTTTTTGTCTTTCATGACTAACACTTTTGAAAAGCACAGGCCAGGTGTTTCACAGAATGGCACTCAATTTGGGTTTCTCCAGTGTTTCCTCTGGTTTGGTCCAAACTATGTAAGTGATGCTGTGTTTGTTCTCAGGTTATCACATGTAGAGGCACACAGCACCCATTTATGCCATGGCTGATGTTAATTTTGATGCCCTGGTTAAGGTATTGCTGGGTATTTGCACTACCTTTAGTTATTGTTTTTTCATGTGTTATTAATAAGTGATTAGAGACTATGCAAATATATTGTTTCTCAAACTCCCTCCACCTCTACTAGATGTAGCATGCATTGATGACCCTTGCACAATCAACTTTGACAAGAAACTACATCTGGATTAAGAGTAATTAATTAGGAAAAATTGATCCATCATGCAAGAGAAGCACTATTAACTGAGATCACTTCTTATTTTGAATGCTTGTGGGCAAGAGAGGTCTAAAAGCCCAAGGCTCTGCACTTGAGGACGTTAGCATGTAGCTTTAGCAACAGACAATGTGAGCTCCACTGTGAAGTGCAATGTTGCTCATCATTAGACATGATATCATACCCCAAATATCCATCCAAACAACCCATCAATTTCTCCACAACTAGCAAACTTGAATGTTCTGGCAAACTCAAAAGGACATGATTTACAAATAGTAGGTAATATTTGGATCTTTCCACAAGTGCTGGGTTCCAGCTTTTTTATAAAATACAAATGTTTTCATTTTGGAGCTCACTGTGTCACTTTCTCAACAAACAGATCCTCATATCAGAAATGAGGCCTGTGTTATATACAAACAGAAAGGGTTTGCACGTTATTTAGCTTGTGGTCAGAGACCACACACTAGTGGCTATTGACAATATTTACATTGCTCACGCTGCCACAAGGCAGTGCAGGGAGGGTCTCCCAGCTGAGACCAAAGCTCAGGCCACACAGAGGATGACCGCAGGTCCCGCTGTAACGTGCAAACTAGACTCAATGCTCCATCCACAGAAGAAGGCCTGAGTGGTGTTTGCTGTCTGTGAATGCTTGTCTGTGTCATCCAAACCTCATTAAGAGCACACTCTAAATTTAACACACTGTGGAACTCTGGTATGATTACAATGAAAATGCCTTGCAAAGTTGTAGCGTCACTATATCTCTGTGCTAAAGATCACTGTGGGAGGGTTTCAAACACTTACCAAAAAAAGTCGGGAGATGCCAGTTGCAAGCCGCTCTGTCTTCAGATGCCAGATAAGGGGCTGTGGGGAGTTGAGCAGGAACACGACAGGCTTGTGGTGAATGTGGACTGAGGAGATGGGATTCAGGTGCAGAGTGACCTAGAAAGCACAAGGAAGAGAACTCTTAGAAATTACTTTTCACTGAAATCGCTTAACATACCATCTGGAATACTTTTTCAGAGCTCAGCATTAACAGAAGCGAGTTATAAACTAGTATAGACCCACAGATAAAATATACTAGGTTGAATCAGATGAGATTGCCATTATTTGAGCATTTTTTCACTACAAAAATGGCTATATCATATAGTTCAACCCACATTAATCTCAACTGAAACATGATTCAGCTCCCAGTAATAGTGGAACACAAGTAAACAGAACACACTGTTTCTGAAGTTGGCACATGCAGAAAAAACGTCTCCTTTCTTTAAGGCTGCCTCATCCTCAAAGTCAAATGACTAAACTGAAAACCGGAGCCCAGAACCCCCCGAGGGCAGGTCACCCCTTGGATGCCAGAGAATGCCTTTCTTCTCTTCCAGGTAAGCTCCAACCTCCATAAAGTTAAGTGACTCTGCCAAAGGAAAGTGTCGAAAGCTCAGGGAAAGGAGCTGCCAAAGGGAGCTGCCAGTGCTTTCATCATCCCAGCTATTAGCTTGAAGGGGGTTTCCAAAGAAAGAAGCACAGAGAATGCAGAGAATAGAACCCAATGGTATAGGGCCTGGGTCAAAAAAAAAAGAAAGAAAGAAAGAAAAAACAGGTTAGAAAATCATGATCTGGACATGAAAACTATGGCCATGTTGACACTGATCAAGACAACTGTAGGCTGCCAGTGTCCTTATTAGCATCATCAGAAAGCACCTGTGAGCACTGGGTTCAACAACATCCTCCTGGAGCACAAGGTCAGTCAACACGAACACAGGAAAGCCAAAGGGTAGATACAGAACTACTGAAGAGACGCTTTCAAATAAACATGTCTCACACTGGTTTTCTGTATGGGGTGCTGAGGTAAGACCCAAGGATCACATATTTAACCAAACTGAACTCACCAAAGAGCACTGTAAAGTGATAAGGGAGGGAAAACACACAGAAAGGACTTTAACTGGAAAGACACAGACTGAGTGATACACTGGGAATAATAGCACACCTCAGCCATAATCCTTATGAGGATTCAATGGCCTATCAGGGCTGTCCAACCTTTTGGCATCTCTGGGCCACACCAGAAGAAGAGTTGTCCTGGGCCACACATTAAATACATTGTGACACATAATCACAAAAAAATCTCATAAGGTTTTAAGTAAACTGACGATTTTGTGTTGAGCCACATTCATAGACATCCTGGGCCATGATGTGACCCATGGGCCGTGGGTTGGACTCCCCTGGTAGATCTATGTTTGGAATCTATACAATCATCATGAAAGAACATTCAAAGCTAGACACTCTACACCTCCCCAGGGGCTGCTGGCCCGCTGTGATCCTGATGTATCTTCACCTTTTACTGTTGGGATGGCTGACCAGTGTCACTTTTAATACTGTGATTAGTGCACTGTAGATGCCGTATTTTGCCATGTATAATGTGCTCCCGAGTATAATGCACACCCATGTTTTTGGGCAAAGCTTTCAGGAAAAAAACTTTTCATTTTAATTTTTTAGTTCAATTATTTATTTCTTTATATTTAGAAACAAAATCAATTATCGTATTTTAGGATATTATTTTGCATACAGATATTGTTATTGCTTTCTAGAGTTATGCTTTTAACACATAAGCATAAATAAAAGAATTAAAAACATTTATATAGATATGGAATTAGTACTACCCACATGTAATACACACCCTTATTTTTCCCCTAAAAATTTGGGCAAAAAAGTGTGCATTATACCCGGCAAAATACAGTAATTTTTGAAATGACTGATTTATCACAGCAAATTCATAAATGTATGTTACCTAAAAGGTTTTTAAAAAGGTTAAATATGTTAATAGGTTCAAAGGGATTTAGCAAGCTAATTTACAGAAAAGTTAATAACAAACAAACAAAAAAAAGCCAAAAAGAAACCCATAGCAATACTCAAACTATCAAGATTTCTGAAAGAGAGCTAGGAACATTTTTACATTTGGCATAAGGAAAAGTAGTGAAAGCAGAGCACCAATGAACTGTGTCAAGTACAGCTACAGCAAAATAAAATGTTCCTGGGTTATGCAGACTCTACCTCACAGCATTATGGAGATGCTATCTGCGTCTAGAAATAAACAGACTGACCACCACTGTAAACAGAGCAGGAGCATTAACTATAGCATTGTCAAACAGAGACATGCACACACTAGGCAGAGTGAAGAAAAGAGAGATGAAATCATTCCTTATTCAAGAGCACCTGAAAAAAGACACTTTGTCACTAACAGCATGTCAGTAAAAAGTTTCCAGGTGTATTCATTCCAAAACTGCTTATTGAGCATCATAATGGCACAGTGAATAGCAATATATATTCACAGAGGGTACATCAACTCTTTTCTGATGACTTTCTTTGCAGCCCTCAAGCATACAATTCTTCTTGCAGTACGTAGATTAAAATAGTAATAAATATATATCTCAAATGAAACAAGAATTTTTTAAAAACTTAGGAAATGAAAAGAAAAATATGTATGAGACATATTGGTGCTTGGGTCCAAAGTTTTCCAGATGGTCAGAAGTGTCAAGGCCTGGCTCACACAGTGAGGGAAAGAAAGGGCTCCCGGAGCCACAGTCCCTGAGCTTTCCTGGAAACAGCTCCCGCCCTCAGTATGTGGCAATGTCTGGCCAAGATGAGTCCTCAGCTCCGGCACACGGGGCCTAGGCAAAGCCCCAAAAACTATTTGGCAAAGAACAAGCTGCACTATGATTGGGAAATTAAAATAAATATATTCAATACTTTTTAAGAAAAGATCATTTGGCAGGAACAGAAAGTCCCCCAAGCACCTGCTCATCTGGTCCCTCAGCAGCCTTCCCCTTCCATCCACTGGAGTAAATGTTTCTGAAGGGAAGACAAAGTGCAGCCAAAACCACCAACAAAAGAATGAAGATATAACAGCTCCTGGAAATGTGGGTAGAACATACCTGAAATATCTCTTAAAGAATTCCTGCTAAGGTACCTAATTTCTTGAAGGCAAAAAAAAAAAAGAGAGAGAGAGAGAGAGAAAGAGAGAAAGAGAGAGAGAAAGAACATCCTCTTAAGAACCAACTACATACCTCAGGATAAATTGTAGTTACAAAGATAAGACCATATTGCTGAAGATTTTCATGGGTAGATTACTATCTGGTGATCATTGTTTAAAGACCAGAGCCCAGGCAGACTGTGGCAAAGAAATAGCGCATACAGAAATGATGCAAATGCTACCCAAAAATTTCCAGCTTGGAAATCTACACACTAGTTTAAAGAGGTGACTCTCAATCCTATATTGAAATTACATAAAAATGAAGATCACCTCTTATCCATGAGCTTCATAAGTAATAGAGAACTGGATCTATGGGCCATGTGACTATGATGGCTCACTGGGCTAAAGGGGCTAAATGCTAACTGAGGGGATAATGACTAGTCTCTAAATTAGTGGCTTCTTTGTTCATCTTTGGGAGTCACAGAGCATTTGAGAATTTTTTGAGTTTATTTGTTACTATATTTTATTGACTTGGCTATTACAGTCACCCCAATTTTCTTCCTTTTCCCCCATCCACCCAGCACCTCCCACTCCCTCAGGCAATTCGCACAATTGTTCATGTCCACGGATCATGCGTGTAAGTTCTTTGGCTGCTCCATTTTCTATAGTGTATTTCACATCCCCATGGCTATTCTGTAACTACCCGGTGTACTTCTTACTCCTCTTACCTCTTCACCCATTCCCCCACACCACCCTTCCATCTGGTGACCATCAAAACGCTCTCTGTATCCATGATTCTGTCGTTGCCCTTCTTGTTTTCTTACTGTGTTTTTCAGATTCAATTGTTGATAGATACGTATTTATCGCCATTTTATTGTTCATAGTTTTGAACTTCTTTTTCTTAAATAAGTCCTTTTAACATTTCATATAGTAATAGTTTGGTAAAGATGAACTCCTTTAGTTTTTTTCTTGTCTGAGAAGCTCTTTATCTGCCCTTTGATTCTAAATGATATCTTTGCTGGGTAGAGCAATGTTGGCTGTAGGTCCCTACTTTTCATGACTTTGAATATTTCTTGCCAGTCCTCTCTAGCCTGCAAATTTTCTTTTGATAAATTAGCTGACAGTCTTATAGGAACTCCCCTGTAGGTAACTCTTTGCTTTTCTCTTGCTGCTTTTAAGATTCTCTCCGTATGCTTAACCTTTGGCATTTTAATAATGATATGTCTTGGAGTGGGTCTCTCTGCATCCATCTTGTTTGGGACTCGCTGCCCTTCCTTGACTTGCATGCCTACTGCCTTCACCAAATTAGGGAAGTTTTCTTTCATTATTTTTTCAAGTAGATTTCCAATTTCTTGCTCTATCTCTTCTCCTTCTGGCACCCCTATGATGTGAATGTTGGACCTCTTAAAGTTGTCCCAGAGGCTGCTTACACTATATTCATTTTTTTTGTCTTTTTTCTTCTTGATGTTCTGATTGGTTGTTTTTTGCTTCCTTCTATTCCAAATCATTGATTTGATTATTGGCTTCATCCACTCTACTGTTGTTTCCCTATAAATTGTTCTTTATTTTAATTAGTGTATCCTTCATTTCTGACTGGATCTTTTTTATGATGTTGAGGTCCTCACTAAGTACTTGAGCATCCTCATAACCAGTGTTTTGAACTCTGCACCTGATAGATTGCTTAGCTCCATTTCATTTAGCTCTTTTTCTGGATTTTGATTCTTCCTTCATGTGGGCCGTATTTCTTTGTCTCCTCATTTTGGCAGCCTCCCTGTGTTTGTTTCTATATATTAGGTACAGCTACTTTGACTGTGTCTTGGTAGTGTGGCCTAATGTAGTAGGAGTCCTGTAGGGTCCAGTGGCATAGCCTCCCCTATGACCCAAGCTGGGTACTTGATGTGCACCCTTCATGTTGGCTGAGTACACCCTCCTCTTGTAGTTGAACCTTGATTGCTGTTGGCAGGTCAGTGGGAGGGATTTACCCAGGTCAGTCAGCTGCAAGGACTGGCTATGACCACTGACCACAAACCTGCACTCTCCAGGGAGGATCAGCTGTGCAGGGGCAGGGTGGTGGTGCTACAATATGGTCTGAGCTGTCCACTGAGTGCGCTGGACCTGGGGTTTCCCTGGTGGTGCTGGCCAAGATCAGCCCCCACCTGTATTCTGCCTGGGGCCACCCTGCGTGAGCTATAAAGCAATCCGAGATGGCTGCTACTTGTGCTGGGCTTGGAGAGCCCCAGGTGAAGCCAAGCTATGAACCTAATCTGGCTGCTGCTAGTGCCTAGCCTGGGAGCTCACTGAGGCCAGCTGTTGCTTGTTTGATAGGATTTAGGAAATTGTGAAGCGTGAGCCAAGATCAGGCATTCATATGGAAAAGCCATGGTTAACAGTGTGGGTGGGCCCCTAAGTTGGGTGGGACAGAATCTCAGGGGATCTCCAGGGTGGGGCAAACAGAGTTAGCTAGGTTGATGGAGTCTCAGATATGGCACCTGCCTGCCAGCTCTGTCGCTCTGTGAGGGGAGGGCTCAGAAGAGGAACAATGGACTTTGCCCACCCTTCTTTCAGGAAGAAAGCTATCCCCCAGCTCTTGCCTTGATGCCAGACACTTCAGTTGTCCCCTGTGTGCCACTGGTGCCATTCAAGCTGATACCCTGGTGCTGGAGCTCAGAAGGAGTGAGTCTGAGTAAGTCTGTCTGTGGGTTCTTTAAGGGAAATGTTTGGGACTCCAGAAGTTTCTTCTACCAACTCAGTCCCCACTGGTTTTTGCAGCCAGAATTATGGGAACTTATCTTCCTGGCACTGGAACCCTGAGCTTGGGGGCCTGGTGTGGGGCTGGGACTCCTCACTCGTGAGAATCCCTCCCGAATTTTTATCCACCACATGTGGCTGTGGGACCAGCCCATTCTTCATCTCCTCCACTCCTACAAGTGGTTTCTTCAATTCTGTAGTTGTCAAAACTTCCATTCAACCCAATTTCTGAAGGTTCTGAGTGATGGTTGTTGTACAGTTTAATTGTAATTTTGATGTGGTTGTGTGAGCAGGTGAGCCATGTTTACTTATGCCGCCATCTTGATGAGAAGCAAGAACTTAATGTAATTTATAAACACCCTCCACAAACACACTCACACACATACAAAACCCACTGGCAAACTAAATTCTGCAGACAATTTCAAGAAAATACAACCATCATTGGGCCCATGAACTCCATGTCCATTTTCCAGGTTAAGGAATTCATTGTAGAAGAGCAGGAAAATGCTAATGGCAGAAATGGAAACAAAACAAAAAGACTTCATCTAATTAAACTAGATATTATACCTCTGGTGTTCAGATGTCATACTGTCAGGGAAAGAATAGATGACAATTAGGAGCTAAAACACTTTCACATACAGTTTCTGAGGCTTCAGTGACCTGTTTTAACCATGCTTTGACTACACAGTTGTCTGCAAAGCCTAGTCCAGAAGTTCCTGTTCTCATCATGTTTGTCTCAAAATGTACTGAATTTCAATCTTCCTAATGGTGCAAGAAAATGCAAGTAAATCTGACCTGTCACTCTCCATATAGACACTGTCATCATACATTGCTGACCCCTTTTCAAAGTGAAGGGAAGCTAATGGTCTAATCTATTCTACAACATCTATTTTATGTTAGGTCTTCTGAGGTCAACTGTGCACTTCAAGAAACACTGGGTGTAATTAATGTGTCTCTCCTGTTTTATAAAGAAACTCAAAGTAAATCTTTTATTAGTACTTTTCTGGGCAATCTAAATGCAATTTTGACCAAAGTCAAGGCCAACTCCCAGGGGCACAAATTCTACAAGTAGAAAGATAACCTTCCCTTTTCCCATTTACGATGCATGTTCTTCCTCGCCCACAGTACCACCAGAATACAACAGGGATGGTTTTCTCTGGACCTTACTAGGGTGAAGACCTGTCAGTTCTCCAAAGATTATCTTTGACAAACAAATACTATATACTGTGTCAAGCTCTGTAAATCGTGTTATGAAAATGAATGTACTGTCCTACAGCAAAGGAAAAAATCCAACTCTCTGTATGGAAAGATGCCATATAAAAATGTTTTTGAATTTCCCAGCATTCACAGTAGAGATGCAAAATATTTCTACCACAATAATTACAAAAACATCTTATTAGACCACCTACTTCTGGAGTTTGTTAAAACAAACAAAAGCAAACTGGGTGAAACAACTGATAAGAGAAACTAACAGTTGTCCAAATTTTGCTAACATGTCAGTGAGACTCTATTTCAACATTTCTGATTCTTCTAACAGCCCCTATGGACTCGTGAAACAATGAAGTCATCCAGAACGTTACCAGAGAGACTGCTGTTCTCTAAAACCAGACCAAACAATGCTCTGAAATGGATGACCCAATAATCAGTTTACACAAAGACAGATAAAAGAACTCTAGCAGTGTGTCTACAACCAAGACCCATAAAATCACACCCTGGGCTATATGTAGCCACCATCCTTCCCCTCTTCAAAGGTAAAGAGATATCCACTTACCAACAATGTTCATAGTAATTGAAAACATCCTGAATCTGGGTCTTATAGCACCCATAATTCACACAGACAAACAGTGAGACATGAATCTATTTCAGGACACAAGGGTACCACAGCTGAATTTGAATTTCACTCACATTTGGAGAATATGACTTTTAGAAACTCAAACCTGACCCCAGATGCATCTGAAATGCACAATCACTTTGGGGAGTGGGGAATGGTAGTTAGTTGCTGCTGTCATGTTTTACAGTCTGAGAAGCCATTACAGCTGACATTTTGTGTGCTATTGTCTTTCACCATTTGTGAAGTGGTATCAAAAAATTCCCTTAAAATATCCTTGGAGGGGTGGAGCTGGAACTTTTTGATTTTTCCTTATTATTTTGCTTTCACATTTCTCTGAATTTCTAGAGGCACATTCATCAGTTAGTGCTGAATTCAAGGAATCTCAACCCCCTACAGGCCTCTATGCTCACCAGAGGAGTCAACTGACCATTCTCCCTGGTCTCAGGGAGCTGGGGCCAAAGACTTCACACTGCTCCGACAAACGGCACCAAAACAATTCCACACTGCAATTCCACACTGCTATCGCAAACGGAATCAAAAAGATTTCACACTGCTATGGCAAATGATATCAAGCTCCTTCCTGATGGTTTTGTCTTGAAACCACTTACCATGACAGGAGGGACACAGCCAATCAATTCCAAAACTAATTCCTCCTCCTCCCAGCCAAGGACAGGGTTTAGGATTCCCTGGGAGCCTCTGACTATAATCTAATATGACCATAACACAGGGGGAAAAATCAACAACCTAAATTGAAAGTCTGAAATGTGAAGCAGAAATAAGTCTGTCCTCTCTGCTCTATATTTTGAATGCCCTGGAAAAATACTTGGAACTAAATTTGGGTTGGGGGTTGAGGGACAAGAACTTATATAAACAGAAACATATTTCTGAAACAACAGGTCATGATCCTCTAAAGGGGTCTTGGGAGAACTGGAAGGGGATTTCAGGGACCCTGCCCCTTCCCTCCCAGACCAGCTCACGGCCTGGTCACTGTGGGGAAGAGGCAGGGAGAGGGAGGCAAGTGTGCTCTGCCGCTGGAGCCCGCAGCAGGCCGCTGCTGACTGACAGGCACTTTTCCACTGTCCGTTAGTATTAAGTATCTGACATGTGACTGTCATAATGTATGTCTCTAACACACCATAGCCTTTCAGGACCCTAGCCAGTAGCACCCTCCTGCCAGCCCCTGAACGATCTCATGTGTGCCCAGCTCAAGATGCAGTTGCTAGTAAATCCTTCCCCATCCTGCAGGCAGAGCTGGAGCTCAGTGCGGCTCCCACAGACCACACTTGTGTGTCTACTCCACTGGCTCCATAATGACCTGTTTAGACGTCTGTCATTTACTCCCCTGCCCCTTACATTGTGAAATCCTCAAGGCATTCTTTAAGGGCAGAAACTGAGTCACACTCATTTCTGCATCCTAGGGCCTAGCACAGGGCTGGACTGCTAGTAAGCGATCAAGTTTTCTGGGAAAATCAATAAAACTTATTCATGAAATGTGATTCAAGTAATTATTACAGCCATACTGTCATGTTTTTCTGACCAAAAGGAGGTTGGAGGGGGTTCATCTATAAAGAGAACATTAACTTCACTATCAACTTCAACTTGAACTTTAAAACAAAGTCAATGAAAGCAGATTCTAACTCATGCTACTAAAAGGAATGGCAGGGCTGCCTAGAATGCAAGTTGGAGAGGAGTCAAGGCCACGCCCAGGCTTCGTGGGAATATGTGCCCTGACATCCTCAGCTGTGGGGAGGTATCCTGCTTACGCCATGTATGGGACCCATCCTACGCAAACTAAGAAAACAGATTTTTTAAATATTTAATAGTTGTACAAATACAAATATGTAAAATGTGAAAAAACCTTTGGAGCATGTTTTTCTTCCCAGGGATAGATAACAAAGGCAAAAAATTTAGACCACATGTTTTACTATCTTTTAGGGGCACAGAATTTTAAATGCTTTTCAACCAGGCAATGGACTGCATTGGGACAACTCAAAATTAAAATTCTAGATAAATTAAAGGGATTCAATATTTGCACACTGGTTACTGTGGAAAAAAGTTTTTTATTTTTTAATATTCTTTGTCACACTTAACAAATGAAGTCGTTCCAAACACTTCATTATTGTGTTCCAACACTAATATATAACCAAAGGTCCATATAACTATGCATGGTGTAAATTTATTTCCTCTCAATTCCTACTTTTTATAATGGCTTAAAATTGGTTTTGCTACTTGCACAGTATGTTGACATGTATATGTCTATAATAACAGGATGCCAGAATGGTCTGCTTGTCAGTACTGGGGTGAACAACAGAACTGTAAAATAATGAGAATCATTGAGGAGCCCAGTGGAGGCCGATTTTAAAAGTAGGCAGGGCAAGCACCCAATTCCCACATGATCTGAGTACGGGATTAATCATTTCCATCTGCCAGCTGCAGTCACAGATTTTAATAAAGATTGCTCTTTGAGCACCATCTTGAAGTTAGTAAATTTGCAATGGCAAAAACACACCAAATGCATTGGTATTCAGGTAGTAATGTAGGATGCTTCAAGTATCAAAGGATGGCATTTGAATTCCTCTGAACTAGTATATTAACCTGAAGCTGATAAGAAATTCTAAATGGGCACGCAGTGCCAGCTTTCTAGCACAAGAGAGAAATCTGGAGAGAAGTAATTACCAAGATATTGATAGGGGACTTAAGAGTTGGAAAATTTTAGTTTAAGTAATAGCTAATAAGCATAGTAATCAATGCATGTAAAAGCTTTTGTTCCATGAACTAAAGGTGTGACCCACCCTGACTCCAGGGGACCATAAGCAGTTCCACCTTTGTTCCTCAGGAGGACTGCAAGCAATTCAAGATGATGTCCGAGCCACTATACTGCAGGGTGAGGTGACCAAGGCCCAGGACACAACTAAAGACCACAGCCTGGGGCACAGCTTAAAACCACCCCCAGAGACAGAATGCTGAAGTTGTTTTTTTAATCCAATTAACTTTTCCAAACCACTTACCTACACTTTGTTCTCCTTATAAAAAGGGCCATTTTAAAATGGAATTTAAGATGGTCTGTTAGGATATGAACCCGCCATCTTCTCAGATCACTGGCTATCTGAATAAAGCGCCCATAAAGATTCAATCGCTGTCATTGCTTATTGGGTTTGGTAGTGACAGGCAGCCTGAACTCCTGTGTCTTTTCCAGTTTCAATCTGGACAGTCAAAAACATTACTGGGTCACTGCTGTTAATTAGGATAGTGGTGGCAGCAGTAGGGACAGCCACCATTTTCTTCCAAGGAAAGACAATAGACAGGTCCAAGGGTCTTTCTATTGGGTTAAGGCTTGCTGCTCTCATCAGAGAGAGAAAAAAAAAAAAAGTACTTTGCATAATTATCTAATTATTCCCATTTTAAAGATGAAGAAATTAGTAGTTAGAGGTAAAAAATTTTTCCAAAGTCATACTGCTAGAAAGTGTCAGTGCTAGTAGTAGAATAAATGTCTCTTATCATCTGTCTTTCTCTTTTTTTCTCTCCTTACCTTCCCACCCCACCCTTAACCTTGGCTGTTGGCCTTGGGGCACAGGAGAAGATAGGGAGCTACTCTATAAGAGTAAGAGGCAGGAACTATTTTACTTCTGGAAAAGGAAAGATAAGGGAGAATGGGAGAAGACTGAGTTGTGAGCTAGATGACAGGAAGCAAGCACAACCTGAGAGGTGGGGGAAGCCCTTCAGGAGTGAGGTCAACCAGTATTTTTGTGAACAGTGGCATCTACAGTGCCAGCTAAAATTGTCCATCCTCTGTCTCCTCTACAAAAGCTTTAATAATGCTCACTGTCCCCATGAATGAGTGCTTTATGGAACTCAAAATGGTGTTGCTTATGTTTCATCCAAGTGACTGAAGTGTATCTTGGACACATCACATGTAGAATTGTAAATCCAGGGCATGGAGACGGCCACTCGAACTCTAAGGCTCAGACAATCTGCAGAAATACACCCTCCTCTGGATGTCTAGAGGCCATGGGATTAGCAGAGGTACAAACCAATCATACCTCGAGCTCCAGGGCCTCCCAGCTGAATATGTAGATTAGACCAAATTACTCTCTAAGAAAACTAAATTTCTGGTCAGGTAGGAAAACTTGGGAAGTCTATGAAGTCTGGTTTCCTTCGAAAGCTCTCACAAAAACAAAAAACAACTCCTGAAGTTCTCAAAACCGACCCCTAAGGGTATTCTGGTCTCTTCCAGCCAGGTTATGATTTTAAGTGCAAATGCTTTTAGAGGAGCTTTACTTTCAGCGTTATATGGCCTATCTTGGCAGAGGGAGAAATAATTCAGAAATCAAAGGTGGAGAACATGCTATCATTCTGTGTTTTGGAAGTATTTTTCCTAAAAAAGCATTGTTTTCTTTGACCAAATGTTCCACTATCTTTTAGAGGCATAGGATTTTAAATGCTTTTAATTTAGGCAGTGAACTGTGTCAGAACAGCCTAATGCACAATACAGCAAATGGAATTTGTAGTATTTATATCAGAGTTCGGTACTTTTGCCTGTTTTCCTCCTCAGAATCGGTTTTCCTTGAGCCCTAAAATGAGTTTTCAGGGTAAGACCTATGATCACAGAAGGCGGAGGGAAAGTCACCAAATATGCATCCAGAATTTGGCGTGCTACAGTTGATAAGTGTCTGAGATGGGACAATGTCTTCCTCAAGCCAGAAGTGAAGGGTTTCAATTTCCTGTTACCTTGAGGCAGCATTACAAGTAGTTCAATACATCTGTCCTAACTGGGAAGGGACAAAGGTACAATAAAGAGTAGGACACCTGGTAACACACTGATTATTGTTATTCTATATCCTTAAAATCCTTTCAGCAGTCATGAGTAACCTGGAAGGAAAAGGGAAATAAAAAGTAAAAGAAGGAAGCAAAAGACCTAAATTGTAGGAAATCTGAACAGCGTTCCTTACTTAGATCAAAAGCAATCCTGTTGACATTATTTATAAGTAAATCAGAATAGAGCGTCACAGCAGGGACTAGGAATGGATTTTACCTCAGAATGTAACAAGTGCAAATTCTAACACAAAACATTTGCTATTCAGGTTGTACAACCAATACTGAACCAGTCATTCACTTCCCAGTAATGAAGAGGCTAATCCTGTCAAAACCATACATGTAGTCAGAAAATTTAAACCTTGATAAATCAATTCATATTATGGGGAATTAGTAAGTGTAAAGAGCAACAGGAAAAAAAGGGGATATATCAATTCATTTCTAAGTAAACAATTAAAATTGTTTCTCCTATGTAACACAGGAAAATATGAGGTTCTGCAATATTTAGAAATGTTAATTGTGTCTTAATTAGATCATTTTTATGCTTAAATGAGAAAAAATAAGCTTCCAATCTCTGACTTTTTTACTCTGTGTGTTGAACATGGAAGGCACATGTAGAGCTGGAATACCTGTGTTTAAAAAGTTTGAAAGTATCACAAACACTTAGTTTCCCATGCAAATAGAGAAGGTACAAGCTATTCTTTCATAATATATCTCTAAAGGAATATTCTAATTCTGAAATCAGAATCTAAAATATATCTAAAAGCTATCAATATCAAACAGCTCCAACTATTTCACAATTCAGTGAAGTCCAAAGCCCTGCTAAGTCAATAGTTGCTAGTCCTCTACTTCTCAATTCCGGCACAACTACTACAGTTAGCATCAGTCTCTGGCTCACCCTGAAAACACCGCTAACAAGAAGTAAGTAGAGCCAAACTGGGAAAAGTAGAATGGGGACATTACAAAACACTCAGGCTTAGATTATAAATTTAAATATTCCAAAATTACCAGCATCATGTAGAAATAATTAAGATTCTCTGCTGTTCATGATGTTTGGGTAGAAATAAGAAATCTGACTCATGACAAATCTCTCAATAAAAACAAGATTGGAAATAAGCAAAATGTGGTATATCCACATAATAGAAGAATATTATCCTGCCACGGACTTTAAAAACATTATGTGAAGTGAAAAAAAGCCAGGCACAAAGGCCACATGTTGTATGATGACATTTATACGAGAGGTCCAGAGCAGGCAAATCCGTAGAGACGGAAAGCAGAGGAGGAGTACACAGTGCCACCAGGCCACAGGGCGAGGGCAGAATGGGAGTGACTGCTGATTGGTATGGAGTATCTTTGTGGGGGACAAAAATGTTCTGGAACGATGGATGCCCTACTTTGTAAATGTACAAATGTCACTGAACTGTACACTTTAAAATGGCTAAAACGGTAAATTTTATGTTCTGTGTTTTTTTTTTTTTTACCACACAGTAAAAAGAAGTGATTTAAACTCTCACCTTGAGTTTCAAATCTCATCTGGAAAGGCCTTCATGTGGTACTCTAAGGAACTCAGTTTCCCTTAGAAGCTGAAAGGTGGCACCAATTCCCCAGGATGTCAGATCTAAGGCAGTCAAAGCTAAGCCACACACTAAGCTAGTTTGTGCTTCCTATGCATTTTTTTCATTTATTCAAATAGCATTGGTTAAGTACCCATGACATGCCAGCCCATCCTTCCCTGATTGGCTCACAGTCCAGAGGGAGACAGACGCATGAAGAGACAGTTACAGTACTACACCGACACTGAGACATGGCCAGAGCATGTGGGGAAAGAAGATGTCAAGGGTCAGGAGAGGCAACAAGCAGCTTGGGCTGCACTGTGTCCCCAGGTGGGACAAATCGGACCCAAATGTCTCTGTAAGAAGCAGACAAAATCTGCCAACATGATACATTTTCTTGCTTCTCTTACTCCTTAATTTTCTGAACGACTTGTCAGGGCTCATTTAGAAACCAAATTCACAAACCGAGGATAAGCTGGACTGGGTGAAGGCTAAGCCCCCTTCCAACTCTAGGGATTCCATGACTTCATTATTTGAATGCTTTTCTTAAGATTTTCAGAGTCACTTTATCCACTTCCCATTTCATTTCTCCTGTAAAGAAGTTTGCTAAATTTGTTTTTAAAAATCTACATATTCAGTGAACAATACAATAAATTCTTTGAGAGAGTTTCTCAAGAGTAATTATTTCAAAAGAAAATGATACTGGGACACCGCAAACCTAGCAGAGAAGTGATGACGGTCTAGTGTCTCGTAAAGGGTTCAGAGCACGGTTGTGGCAGGTCCAGATCATGTCTATCTGTATCTCGATACATGTGCCTCTGTGGGTGCTTTTTGCCCCTTGCTGATAGGCCCAGATTCTAAAATCAGAAACTGGCTTTGACCAAGCCATCATTCTTCATAAATTATTCATTAAATTGCCCCTAAACCTTAAAAGAGATCAGAGCAATCACACAGGATTCGTGAGAAGGTTAAATAATGTGTATTTGTTATAATTCTTTGTAAATTCTGAAGTGTAAAGGAAATTTTATTGTTCTCTCAAAGGAAAGTAATGAAAAGTTAACTTTTTCAGGCTATTACAGATGGAAAATATTCTAAGAGATCCTTGTTTTTAGAAGAGAGAAACCTGATAAAGTCAAAGTCATCATCAGATTCCACATCCTTGAGCAAACAAAGTTTTTAACCAAAGTTAAAAAGTGGTGAAACAATATGATTTTTGTTTCTTCTATTAATTTTCCACTCACATGAAAGGTTCCCAGTTCGCACTGAGGAATTAAGTATGAATGATGTGCAAAATGGGTATCATCCCTTCTAGGACATTGAATGACCAGATGTTTCATGGGGAGGAGGGACCTTATAGTAACCTCAAGCTACCCTAAGAATATCCTAACACCTAAGAAACTGCCTTTTTGATTGCTACATTAAGGCTGAAAATGGAATACATGAAGTAAAATGACTAACCAGCATAGCATAATGATTGAGGGCATGAACCCTTGCACTAGACTCCCTGAGTTCAACTACAGCTGCACTACCTCAGCTGTGTGACCTTGGGCAGATTGCTCGACCTCCCTGTGCCACTACTGCATCATCTCAAAACAGGATAGTACCACCTACCTTTTGGAGTTATTATAAGGAATACATACTAACAACGTTAATACTAGGAAAGCACTCACATACTTGCCTCATAATTACAAATTTCAGGAAGTTTGCATTGTAATCGCCTGCAGGATCAGGGGAACTTTCTCCTATGAAGCTGGATCTCCCAGGTCCTCTCAGACCCTTTTCCTTCCTGTGAAGTACTGTCCATTCACTACTCGGGAACCTGCTCCTATCAGAGCTGTTAATAAAATGGACTTACTATTCTGTGGTTTAGAAATTCTCAAGAACAATTATAGGCTAAGTCAGCAAATGAGACCTCTCCATTCTGTTTAGAAAGGTAGAGCACATATTCACATACTTAATTTAATTGCAATTTCATATTTTCACATGGGGTCAATTGTGTTCACTTCAAAGGAAAAACGCCATGCTTCTGGCAAAGTTTTGTGTCATCAGTGCTCCCAGAGGAAGGAGGAGGCTCTTTCCAGTGGATGCCTCTGGCCCTTCTCTTACAGGGTCTAGCATCTGCTTCCTCAGATTAAGTTAACTTTGTACATGTGAACCATCTGCGAGGAGACGCTGGGACCAGTCTCCTTAGAGCCTAGTCTAATACCTTGCACTTACTAGGTACTACATAAATATTTAATGATGAGTGAATGAATGAACAAATAAATCAATAAACACATTTTGAAGCATAATTAAATCTCCTCCAAGGTCGACATTTTCCCCCAAGCTGGCCAGTGTCTCCTGTAACCCGATCATCTGGGTCACTCTGCCTTCCTTTCCAGACTTCAGGCAGTGTGACCTAGTGGTTAAGAGCAGTGACTCAGAGCCGGCTGGAATCTCAGCTCTCCACTTACCAGCCTGAGGGCCTTGAGCATGGTAAGCCTCTACGGGCATTAGTTTCATCGGTTGCAACATGGGAATAATATCTGTGCCTATCGAATCATATGTCAAAGGATTAAGTGTCATTCATGTAAGGCACTTAACACAGTGATTGGCACATAATAAATGCTCTTTAAGTGTTAACTATCATTACTTCTACCCTCTGAAGCCATGGCTATTTTCCTCTGTTCTCTTGGTTCCTATGGAAGCAAGGTCCTGTCTACATCGTTCTCTTCTGAAAAGCTGAAAATCAAAACAGCTTTCCTCACAGTCCTCCCAACACTGAACAGCCAGCTTCCTTAGACTCAGCCCACACTCTCTTCCTAAACCAAGTTCTCCTTTCTGGGCACACGCAAAACCCATTGAAGTTCTTCTTCACCACCCTCTCATTCTTCCTCACCTGGTAAGTCTATAAACTTCACCAGCCATTCTCCCAAAGCTCTTACTCATACCATTATCATGACCAACATCTCCATGGCTCCCTCAACTCTGGCTTCGGCCAGACTTGGAGATACTTCAAAGTCCCCCTCTGATTTGGGAGAAGGATAAGGGAGCTGTTTGTTTTGAAATACATCATGTCCTGAATGAGATACCCTGTTTCCACATATTTGTTTACACGGACACAAACTGACCATTCTCAGGCTTGCTCCAAGCTCGGCGAAGACCTCCACCAGATACAACACCAAAAAGGTTGAGACAGCTGCAAGGGTTTCTGTTTCCCTGGAGATGGAGTTTCATGGAAAGCTAAGAATCACCACAGCAACGAGCCTACAAAAACAGTCCGTGGGCTTCAGCCCCATAACTCTGGTAAAGCAATTTGTGCTCCGTGAAAAGGCTGGGGCACACAAGTTGAAAAATGATCAAAGTAAACACTGCTCCTCAAGCACCATTTTGTTGTTCTGATTTTAAGGCATCAGGTCACACAGCATCAAAGTTCTGCTATGGAAGATGCACATCAAGTGCCAAGGATTTGCTGGGTCGAACTAACTGCTCGGGTGTGAAGGTCCAGAGATCAATTCATTGCACATTTTCCACAACAACCATTTCAAATCTGCTCTAAGAGCAGAGCAGGGTAAAAATGTATGCCATTATATCAAGTTACCCTGCCCATGCTAGAACAGCTGCTGATCCCAACCCTGGATTTAAAGAGGGAGAGTGAGGTAGTTTTTCTGATAAAACCTTAAATAGGCTTTATCCCATACTGACCTTACATAAACTAATGCCTATAAATTTGAGAAAAAACTTTCTAAGCCTTATTCAACACTAAATGAGAAAACAACCTGTTCCAGGGTATCTGACCCACTACTCTCAATCTATGCTGCAGTTTACATAGTAGGTGAGAAAGTGCAGTGTATTATTTCTATACTTGATGGAAGTAACAACTATGGAGTTTAGAAACAAATTTCTACATGGATTTATAAAAGCCTTCAATTTTTATTAACATGATTGAAGTTAAGTATGCTAAATATGGCTTGAGTATAGAGAACACTTCTATTTATTCATTTATTTTGTTATTTTAAGGAACTCCAAGTGGCACACCTAAGTAGCCTTACAATGTCCTCAAAAGTCAGGTAAGAAAAATATGCAATTGCCATTAGCAAGAATTGACAGGAAAAAGATCCTGCAACTCAACAGATACCGGTAGTACATGACACATTTATAAAAAACACTTACTGGTAAGGAGGACTCTGTAACTCAAACTGCCCTGAGCAGAAATGTGATGTGTACACACAGTGATGATAAAACCAGTAGTATATGAACATGATGAAAACTGTGAATACATATATAAACTTGTATTTGGGGAGCATCCTTTTGTACGCAAGTATTTCAAATTCAAATCAGGTACAAACTTGCCCTCAAGAAACTCAGTTTCACAGGGGCAAAAGATATACATATGTAAATGAGTTTGTGGGGAGCAGGAAGCCTGGCACTTCTGCTGGGCCCTGAGGGTGGGAAGGGCAGGGTCAGGCAGAACTAAGGAGATGGGCAAGGGGCACCTCAAAAGAAATGTCACAGCAGGGGGACAATATATATAGGTTTGAGAAACATTTCATCCAAATGAGGTTGAGGAAATACAGGAAAGAAAATAGAAAAATAAAGCCGGAGAACCCCTGGCTGGGTAGCTCAGTTGGTTAGAGCATCATCCTCATATGCCAAGGTTGCAGGTTTGATCCCAGGTCAGGGCACATACAAGAAGCAACCAAAGAATGCATAAATAAGTGAAACTAACAGATCAATATTCCCCCCCTTCCTCTCTCTCAAATCAATTTTTAAAAATAAAGAAAAAGGACTTCCAGCCAAGATGGAGGTGTGGGTAGACACACTGTGCCTCCTCACACAACCAAAATAAGGTCAGCAACAATTGAGAAACAAGATAATAACCAGATATGGCAGAAAATTTAACTGTATGGAAGTTGTACAACCAAGGAGTTAAAATATGCACATTTATCCAGACCCGTAGGGGGGCAGAGTCAGGCAGCCGGGCAGAGAGGAGTCGAGGCACAAAAAGCAGTGGCACTGGACACGTGATGCATCCCAGGCGCATAAGGCATCCCAAGCTCAAGACTGCAGCAGGTGGACCCTGGGCGCACAGGTGGCTGGCAGACCCAGCGAGGCGGTGACTGTGAAGTGAGACACTATGTGCAAGGTGCCTGGCTGTCTGGGCCACGTTTGCACGCAGATAAACCAGAAGAAATTGGCCAGTGAGACAGACCGCACAACCCAGGGTCCTAGCGCCGGGAAATAGAGCCTCAGGACACTGATTGAAAATACCTGTGAGGGTTGAGGTGCAGGAAGAGACTCCCAGCCTCACAGGAGAGTTCGTTGGAGAGACCCAGGGGGTCCTAAAATGTACACAAGCCCACCCACATGGGAATTAGCACCAGAAGGGCCCAGTTAGCTTGGGGAAAGCTGTGGAAGGGACTGAAATCCGACAGAGAGAGGAGCAAATGCCATTGTTTCCTCTTGGATACCGCCCCACATACAATGTCACAAGCCAGAGACTGGGTTGCCCTACCCTGGAGAACACCTAAGGTTTTGCCCCTCACTACATAACATGTGTGCTCAGACCCCCCCCCCCCGCCAAAATGGCTCAAATGGAAGTACAAATCAAAGCCCCAGAGCCAATACTTTTAAGTGACCAAGAGATAGCCAACCTATCACATGCACAGTTCAAAGCACTGATGATCAGGATTTCACAGAATTGGTTGAATTTGGTCACAAATTAGATGAAAAGATGAAGGCTACAATATGAGAAATGAAGGAAAATGCACAGGGAACCAATAGTGATGGGAAGGAAACTGGGACTCAAATCAATGGAGTGGACCAGAAGGAAGAAAGAAAACCAAACAGAAAAGAATGGAGAAATAAGAATTCAAAAAAATGAGGGGAAGCTGAGGAACCTCCAGGACATCTTTAAACATTCCAACATCTGAATTATAGGGGTCCCAGAAGGGGAAGAGGAAGAGCAACAAGTGTAAAAGTTATTTGGAACAAATGATAAAGGAGAACTTCCCCAATCTGGCAAAGGAAATACACTTCCAGGAAGTTCAGAGTCCCAAAGAAGTTGGACCCAAGAACGCACACACCAAGGCACATCATAATTACATTAGCCAAGATAAAAATGAAGGAGAGAATCCTAGAAGCAGCAAGAGATAAGGGGACAGTCACCTACAAAGGAATGCCCATAAGACTATCAGCTGATTTCTCAAAAGAGACTTTACAGGCAAGAAGGGGTTGGAAAGAAGTATTTCAAGTCATGAAAGGCAAGGACCTACATCCAAGATTGCTCTATCCAGCAAAGCTTTCATTTAGAATGGAAGGGCAGATAAAGTGCTTCTCAGATAAGGTCAAGTTAAAGGAGTTCATCATCACCAAGCCCTTATTTTATGAAATGTTAAAAGGATTTACCTAAGAAAAAGAAGATAAATAAATGTATAGTAAAATGACAGCAAACTCAAATATATGAACAACCACACCTAAAACAAAAGCAAAAACAAACTAAGCAATCAACTAGAACAAGAACAGAACCACAGAAATGGAGATCACATGGAGGGTTAGCAACAGGGGAGTGAGAGGAGGAGAGGGGGGAAAACATACAGAAAATAAGTAGCATAGATGGTAGGTAGAAAATAGACAGGGGGAGGGTAAGAATAGTATGGGAAATGTAGAAGCTAAAGAAATCATGACACGTGGATATGAACTAAAGGTGGGGAATGTGGGTGGGAGAGGGTGTGCAGGGTGGAGGAGAGTAAAGGGGGGGAAATGGGACAACTGTAATAGCATAATCAATAAAATATATTTAAAATAAATAAATTTTTTAAAGTAAAAAAAGAATTTGGACAAAATGTTTATTTTACCTAATGAAACTGTAACATAGGAAGTTAATGAAAACATGAATAATTAATTATATTAAATGTTGATCATTCTTTCTCAAAAGAATTCTATAACATTAGAAGATCATGAGCATTTTCCTGAACTTTGTGATTTTTTCATTGAAATTGATGTGCTTGTGAAGGCAAAAACAAAATTACTATTTTTTCAAAAAAATAAAAATAAAAAGTTGGAATGGTAGTTGGGCCAGCTCTCAATGGACTGTGAAAGCTAAGCTTAACTAATCAGTAAAGGCAATGGGAAGAACAGGAGGTAATGTAATGCACTAAAATGTGGCCATGGCTTGCTTTCTGATAAATAACGCATACATCAACCTCTGACATATCAAGTGCCACTTAACACTGAACATACTTCAATCACCTCACTTATTTGCCCAAAGGAACATATATCATAATAGAGCTAAAAAAATCTCACTTTGTATAAGATCCTATTCTAAGTCTTACAGAGTGTTATTGTTACTAAATTACCAAGGAGAATCTTGCAAGGTGAGAAAAATTAACCCTTTGTCCTCGACGTTTAAGTCTCCTAGACCTGAGGAGCTCGTTCAAGGGCCTTATTTGTCAGCAGCTCACAGACCTTCAATAAACATTTGTTGAGTTTGGGGTATATTTTAACCATAAACAATCAAGGAATCAGGCAACTACTGTGAGTTATGAGCCTTGAGCATTTTTACAAGGAACAACTCTTAACGTCTCCTAGGGCCTTGTAATTCTGATCCTGGTCCTATTATTCTATGCAAATATTCTTAAGGCCTACCCTCAGTTCTTGACTAAGCAGGAAATGAGCCAGATCAAGTGTCTTACCTCTCTTTCTACTTTACCATCTCTAGAGTAAAAACCTGTCACCATTCTCCATCCTACCAATGCCTTTTTAAGATGTCCTAAATCTTGACAAGAGCTACGAATGTTTCCAGTACTTCCAGTACACACCTGAAAGAATCTGGATCATAATCTCTCTTATAGTGTTCTTTTCAAAAAAGCAAACGAGTGCCCATTGGTAAGTGACTTTAGACTAAAAAGAGGTTTGTCTGGCCCTGGCCAGTGTGGCTCAGTTGGTTGGAGCATAATCCCATAAACCAAAAGGTCACAGGTTCGATTCTCAGTCAGGGCACATGCCACGATTGTGGCTTCAGTCCCTGGCCTGGGTGTGTAGAAGAGACAACCAGTCGATGCTTCTCTCTCACACTGACGCTTCTCTCCCTCTCTCTTTCCCTCCCTTCCCTTATTTCTAAAATCAATAAGCATGTAAGCATGTCCTTGGGTAAAAACAAAAACAGAAAGAAAAAAAAACCAGGCTTGTCTGATTTACAGAAAATGATTTATTGTTTGTCCTCAGGGAGAAGGAGTTAATTATCTAGGCCTGAGAAACAGAGGAAAGTAACTTTCACTATAAACCACAAACACTGGTGCTTTCCAATCCTGTCTTCTTCCAAGTGTGAGATTCTGAACATATCATTCACTAAAAAAAAGAAAAAAGTTCTGCTGAAGTATCTTACTTTGGGATCACGTCCCCATAAATGAAGAGGCTAGACCAAAGGCTAGGGCTCTCTGAACAGATGGTAGAGTCAGTAGCAGTCCCCAAGACAGATCCCTAGGAACAGATGTAGCTGACAAAACGGGTAAGTGGGCTGACGACTGAATTAACAATGCCTAAATGCTAGGTAGCCCTAAATGATTTGTGTACTCTATTAAAGAAAAAGGTAAAAGTTTAATCTAATCTGCTAAAGTGTATATAAGAGAGCAAATAGATTTCTTTTCTTTCAAGAACTGAAAATATCCCCAGTGAATTTATCAAGCTTGTCTGACCAGCATGAACATATTTTAGAGGATTTCTGTCCTTCCTCTATTTTTTTCTTACTTTAATTCTGGGTCAGTGTGTGCCCTGTAGTCTGTGCTTGGCAGAAGCAAAACAAATCATGAAATACTCAAAGCCAATCCTAAGGGTAAGTCAAGATTTACAGTGTCTTTTAAAATAGGTAGTGTTGATAAGATAATAAAGACGATTTAATTTATTTGGTTTTGCTGATTTCTTTTAAGATACAATTTACAACGAATTTCAGGAAGACTGATAGATTTTTCTATTTCCTGTTGAACTATAGAGCTTCTAATGAATCAAAACACGACTTAAAAACAAAAGTGTCGCCACAAACAACATTATTTACACTGTCAGCTCTAGGAACACTATTTTGAAGTGATGATCCTCCTTAATAAAGACAGGGGCTGCTCTTGAGTACACCATAAATCATTAGGCTGAGTCATTACAATTGACTCATTTAGTGACTGGGAATTACTGGAAGTTCTTGCAGGTCAATGGGCAAAATTCTAAATTTTTTTTTAAATTTTTTATTTGTTAATTTTAGGGAGAGAGAAACAAACATTGTGTTGTTCCATTTATTTGTGTATTCATTGGTTGCTTCTTGTATGTGCCCTCACTGGGGAATTGAATCCACAACCTAGGTGTATCAGGACACTCTCACTGAGATAGCCAGCCAGGGCCTGGACCCAAGTGTGAAGTTGTAAGTTCTCTCATTTTCCCTGTGTTGTTTACTTTTCCCGACTCTTTTTCCCCACCCCCAAATATTGGCTGTTCCAGTAGCAAAGGAATAGGGGAGGGGGTGAAGCTGGAACCAGCAGACTTGGTTACTGTAATCAGTGCTGATAGAAGTCTGACAGAAGAAAATAAAACCCAAAATAAATTTGTTTTTTGTATAAGAAAAATCACTGACTCTTAGCAATGGAAGAGACTTCAGAAATACTCTATTCCAGATATTTGGTGTAGATAAGCACACCGAAGCCCAAAGGGGTAAGGACCTTCCCCAGTCCCACACCGGGCCAGGGCGTCACTGGGACGAGGAACCCCAACATCCAGTCCAATGAGCCGGCTTCCTTCATCTGGCTTCCTTCATCTGGCTGGTGCGACTATCCATGTGTCTCCTCATAGCACCAATTCTCTGTTACCGGGAAAGAAAGACTCCCCGAATCCTCAGAGTTCAGGGACAGCCTTTTAAAGACACTGGACAAGAAAGCAGAAATATAAGAAATGGCAGGAAACAACTTCCTCTGCAAAGCACCCTATGCCCTGACCCCAGACTAATTAATCCCATCTGCCACCGTTTTCCTCCTTGCTCCATTCCTGCCACACAGGCCTTGGCACTCACCTCCCATAAGCAGCTTCCTATCTTAGGGCCTTGACAGGAGCAGATCTTTTATCTTACCTGTTTCCCACCCCCACCCCTCCCCGCCTGGATCCGGTCATGGTTCACTCCATTTCATCATTAAGCTCTTCAAGTGCACCCCCTCAAAGAAGCCTTTCCTAACCACCCTATCAACCACCCCATCCTGTCACTTGAACACCCAGGTGCCTTGTGTTCAAAACCACATAAGCGTCATGGGAGCTAAAATTCTGCATTATTTACCACTGTCTCTCTAGGCCTAGAAACAGAGTCGGCACACAGTACACAGTTTTAGAATAAATGAACATGTGGAAGACAAAAGAAAGATGAACCAACGTATGGGGTGGCTCCACAACATGGTGCTGGGAAATCCTTCCATTGTGTTTTTCAATAATTGGAGGGAGCCCTGGCCGGGTAAATCACTTGGAGCATTATTCCCATACTCCAAGGTGGTGGATTCAGTCCCCAGTTAGGGTGCATAGAAGAAGCAACCAAAGAATGCATAAATGAGTGGAACAACAAATCAATGTTTCTCCCCCCACCAACCTCCTTCCTCTCTATACAAATCTATTTAAAAATTTTGGAGGGAAAAGAAGGCAGATGAAGACACAGAAACAGAAAGATACCAGAAAGCTTACTGGATTCTATCTAAAGTATATCTGCTCTGACCAGTGTGGCTCAATTGGTTGGGTGTTGCCCCGCAAAGTGGAAGGTCATTGGTTTGATTCCTAGTCAGGGCATATGCCTGGGTTGCAGGTTCAGTCCCCGGTCATGGACATACAAGAGGCAACCAAAGTTTCTCTCCTTCTCTTTCTCCCTCCCTACCCCTCTCTCTAAAAATAAATAAAATCTTTAAAAAAATAAAACACATTTCCTAGGTAGTTCTGATAAAAGGTCATTGCAATAAAACAAAATAACCAATTTCCAGCCTACTCAAGATATGCAAGAATTCAAGATCAAGTCATAATGTATTTCAAAGTTCACCTGATTCTGCCAGCAGGAGCCCGCAGTGCTGAATTTTTGGGCATGTGAATGATACATTGTTTTACTGAAACATTTTCCAAGATTCCTTTCCAAATTCAACTGCATGGTCTTTTTCCCCTAAAGGGCAAAAGCACTAACCCGTTTCCAAGCTATTGGTAATATTTTGGCACAGATAATCCAGTACAGAGAGCTGTTTGTATAGAACAGAGCTGTCAGTAACAGGAAGCCCCAACCTGCCCTTCTTTCTGAGCTCTTAACCTACAGATGACAACTCAGCTGCTCACATTAATTCTCACCAGATGGCTATTTTACTGCAGCCCAAAGACTTACCTTCAATATGATAAAAGTAAACAAACAAAACCAGGAGCAATAGTTAAGCCCACATTTAAGGAGAGCAAAGAGGCTGAGATCATCTAACAGGAGCAAGGAGAAGGGGGAGGACTCACTATCCACACATTGCTGTTACCTTTGGCAAATTCCCAAGGTTAGGGGTGTCAGGTCTACCAGTGCCTGGCACCATGCCTGACAAATAACAAGTGCTTAGTAAATACTGAATTAATGACTGAATAAATGTCTAACCCTTGAGAAAGTCCACTTTGCCCACAGCTACTCACTGCACACTGACCCCATCTGTAGGGGTGCATGCTGCAGACTCAAGCTTGGGCTCTACTGATCACTTCCTAGTGCATGACCTTGGGTAGGCTATTTAACCCCCGCTAGCCTCAATGTCCATGCCTATAAACTATAGCTAACATCAACTCCCTTGCAAGGGTGTTGAGAAAATTGACCAAAATGGCAATTTTTGAAGTCCTCTGAGAAAGCAGTTTACCTGTTTGTTCCTGGCTCCAATCAGTGTGGTACCGTCACCTCCTGCCTATTGGCTCCTGGATGTGTAAGCAGGATCACAAAATGACTGACAGCTGCATACATGACCCACAGACTTTCAAATAAAGAAGAGCTTTTCTGCCATTTCCCAGCCTTCCCCTCAACCTTTGGGATTTAGGTCTCATCAAAGACTAGACCTGAAAGATAGAGTACAGGCAGCATAAACACAATCATCTTCACCATGTCTGCTTTCTTCTTTGCCGGTTATTCCTGTTAAGACAAGACTGCTCCAAGCAACCTCAGTCTTGCTCTCCAAATGTCACTGTAATTATGGGGACCTTGGAGTCCAACAAAGAACGGTCCCAAACATAACACATCCATTCCACATCTGACCCCAACATCACATCTGCTCTGAGGCCCCAGATTTTGAAACAGAGACTCAATCACCTGCCTTCCCATTCTGGAGTATGCCTTCCAAAGAAATAGGAACACAGGAAGAGCCAAAGCCATGAACTCCTTCCAAGGCAGCTGAAATCACGGAATTATGAGGTAAAGCTAAAAGTTTCTCCCAATGTGTAGCTGGGAAGTTTGGGGACAAACATGTATCTTTAGAGGTCTACCTAAATTGCCTCTTCCACTGTTAAAGACTATAAAGATTCATCCAGCAGGAAAGATCTGCAGTAGGAGTACAGGTGAACACCCCTTCTCCCACCATAAACACCAACGGGAAAGGCCATCAGACACAAATTCTCACAGCTGCCAAGGTACTTGCTGTCCTCAACACAGTTCATACTCCTTAACACGGCTGTTACTTACCAGCCTCCTCCCCTCGTCTTCAAAAATTCTCCCTCTAGCCCTCAGCCAAACCACATCCCTATTTCAAACCTCTCCCAATTCTCACCTCCAGAGAGCATTGCCAGGTAGTACACCTGACTCCAATTACTCCAGCAACGCGCCTCCCCAAGCCCCGCGTCCTTCCAACATGCCTGCTTCCTTAGCACTTCTGTTTATTTCAGCCCAGCTGTAGTTAATTAAGTCTATCTGGTTGTTTCCATCATGTTTAGGGCAATAACATGTTTCTATGTCTCTGTGCCTGCTGTTTTCAGGTGTCGTTCTTTGCCCTGGTCTACACAGGATGGTGAGCTCGGGGCTGCTGCCTGCGTCACTCCCACAGTGCTTTGCAATGAAGCACAGTCTGTGAGGGCTGCTGCCTAGGACTGTCCAGCTGCCTGGTTCTAATTACGTGGGGAAAGGCCCTTGCTCCACAAACTGAAATGATTAGTTCCTCTAATCTTCTGTATTTCAATAAATAAAAGTATTTCAATAAATAAAAGACAGAGGGAGAAAGATTCTTTTGTATGTCCTCTGTCCTGTTGAAACAGTGGAGCTGTTTGGAAATCAGGAAATTTCTACTGCACAAGGCAGTAGGATCTAAGCGATGAAACTCAAAAGCATTTTCCCAAATATCTGGGGGCCAGCTTTCCTGCCTAGGGTTTCTTTAAGCATCTTTTCCTTCCTTCCTTCCTTCCTTCCTTCCTTCCTTCCTTCCTTCCTTCCTTCCTTCCTTCCTTCCTTCCTTCTCCTCTTCCTCCTCCTCCTCCTCCTCCCTCTCTCTGTCTCTTTCTAGGATACTTTCTAATTTAATAATGTCCAGAAACACTTTCAATTTCAATTTTAAGCTGGTATTTTTTACTAAGTGTAAACCATGTTGTTTTTCATACTGAAGGCCTGAATTAAGTATATTTTTAAAATATGCCTTTAACTCTTACTATAGACTCAGAAAAACAAGAGCACTGAAAGAAATATTAGATCTGAATCTCCCCAACATCTTTCTATTGACAAACAAAGAAACAGACTTCCAGGGGTCTACAGACTGCTCAACTTCAAACAAAAGAGATGTGGATAAACAGAGTCAAGTGCTCTATTAAGACTCACAGTCCAGTGCTGTCTTCTACACCTTGAAACCTGGATGAAGTAACATCTATGACTGAACCATGCATTCCAATATCCATAACCAGATTTTCCAAAAAAATATAATTAATGTAAGAGATTTCCAAATAAAATGTTTCTAACGTAGTCTGTTTAATAAAGCTAAACCGTTATAATCAACACATTCACTTGCTCATTAAAACCTTTATTTCACATATATCTATTGAGTGCCCACTTCCTGCTGGGTATATTTGAATTACTAGAGATAGTGCCCAAAGTAAAATATTTCATGGAAATTCTAGTGGAAGGAAGAGACAATAAACACGTTTAAATGTGACATAAGTTATTTTTAAAGTGTAAAACAGGGTTGGAGACAGTAGAGGGTGTGGCTGTTGGACGTGGACATGGGGCTGATGAAGGGCTCTGCAGAGGTAAGGGCTGGGCAGTGCCTGGATGAAGGCAGGAACAAGCCCTGTGCATAACCAGGAGAAGTGCATCAGTCAGAACATGGGAGGCAGCCGTGTGCACTGCATCTCTGCAGGGCATCATGGCCACAACGACAGCACAGTGAAAATAGTGAGAGTGGTGGGAGAAGGCGTGAAAGTTCTGCCAGGGATTAGGGATTTTATTCTAAATGTAATGAACTGGTAAATTCTGTGATTGGGCTTAAATTGTAGAAGGGCCATTCAGGCTGCTCTATGGAGGAGAGATCTTAGCTAATTATGATAGTAGCTAGCATTTATTCAGTGCTGATTATATTCTAAGCACTTGTCACAATTTAAGTATTTAATTCTCATAGCAACCTATTAAATAGATACTATATATATATCTATATGTATCTACAACTTGCCCAAAGTCACAAAGCTCATGAACAGTGGAAGCGGGCTTCCAACACAGGCACTTGAGCTCTAGATCCTGCCCTCTTCAGGGACCTGGGTAAGGGTCCACTGTGTCTCGAATAAAGATGTGATGATAGCTCAGACCAAAGGAGGTGGTAGGGACTGAGAGACAGTGGTGGGGGTGGGGATGGGGGTGAAAGGTGGGTGAATGCAGAATATATTTTTATGGTAGAATAAATTGGACTGGATGTGACATCTCAGGAAACATAGGAAGTCATGGATAAGGCCAAGGTTTCTGCCTTGGTAATTGAGGGTAGTAACATCCTTTACAGAGATGGGGAACACAAGCAGTGAACCGAATAGAGACAGGCAGGCTGTGTGGAACTCAAGATCGTCTCCCAGGCTAATGTGAGACAGGGAGTGTCTAAGTTTCCTGTGGCTATTGTGACAAATTACTAAAAATGTGGTAGCCTAAAACAACAGAAATTTATTCCTTCATAATTCAGGAGGCCAGATGCTGAAAATCAGCATTACTAGACCAAAATCAAGGTGTCAGCAGAGCCATGCTCCCTCCAGAGGCTCTAGGAGAGTATCTGTCCCTTGGCCCATCCAGCTTCTCACTGGACACTGAGGGTGCAGCATTCCTCAGCTCGTGGCCACATCACTTGGGTCTCTGCCTCCATGGTCAGGTCACCTTCTCTGCTTCTATGTCAAATCTCTGTCTGATAAGGACACATGTAATCACATTTAAAGGCTACCAGATTACCCAATCTCCTCACCTCAAAATCCTTCAATTATTCACATCTGCAAAATTTTTTTTCTAAAGAACATTCATGTAGTAACATTCACAGGTGTGAGGGATTAGGATGTGGGCATTTCCTTTGGGAACCATTACGCAGCCAACCAGAGTCAGGAATACAAACAGTAATAATAAGAAGAAAACCCACAGGTGTGGACAAAGCATTAGCAAAATGTTTCCCTCTTCTACTTGAGAATTTGATCTTCTGTTAATTATATTAACTGTTACACTGGTAATCTAAAACAATATGTCAACTATAATAAAAGGCATCTTGCTTATAGTTAAAATTACCCCTGGTTGATTAATGTATTGGAGTTGGAAAAATTAAAAACACCTGATAGAAAGAGATATCTGGGGGCATCCCTAAGAGCAGTGACTCTTGTAAACTGAGCAAGTCCTTCATGGGCTCCACAGGAACTGTTAGAGAGTACAGCTGCCAATTAGCTCCTGCGTGCGGTGCGGCGCTTCAAAACCAGGGCAACACACAGGCACACACGCAGGTGTCCTGGAGTTTGAGCCATCAGTGGGAAGGCTCCGGAAGGCGACATGTACTGAGGTACAGGCAGCCACCAGCAGCCAGAAGAGGAACACCATGGTGCTCTGCTGCAAGGGGGTTCCTATCCTAAAATCTTCTGAGTGGACTGAAGCCACCTGTGGTCTGTGATTATCTGCTGCATCTTAAATGTTCATTTGAATCCAAGAAGATCCCCTGGATATTGGTTGCCATATGTAAAACAAATATCATTTCAGTTTTTTTCCATTCCTTCCTCTGCCAAACCCTTCCACACAGTGACCAGCAGGGCAAAGAGGTGGAGCATCTGTTCCCTCTAGTCACCATCAGGTGGTCTCCCTCACAAGCAGCGATGAGACTAAAAGGGGCAAAGGGAAAGGAAAACCTGGAAAATGCAAATTAATCAATTCACAAAATCCAAAGTGACTGCTTCCTCTGCGAGGCGGCAGGACCTTCTGATGAGCGTGTCATACTTCCTGCACTATGCCTTCAAGAGGCCAATTCTGCGAGATTAAATGCAAAAGTCCCAACCCACCTCTTTGCTGGAAATGTGCAACTGGACTCATTACTCAGAGCCAAGATAAAGGCTAAATCTTTATGAGTACCGTAAGCATGAGTCATAAAAAATAGGAAACACATGTAGGTTATATACACAGTAATAGCACCAAGCCAGGGAAAGTGTTTAGGAAATGTATATGAGAACACATGGCAAAAACGGGGCTAAAGATTACCCTTGCACACTGCCTCAAAACACATCCAAAAAATTCACAGCACCTCAAGGGATCGTGTCACACTGGTCTCTAACAAACATAGGTCACTTTTCTATTTGGGAATAGGTAGGCTGTTTTGGGTTTTTGTTTTTTTTTTAATGCAAATAGGAGGAAAACTGAATAAAAAAAAACTTGGAGTAGGCTTTGAAAGATTTTATGATTTGGGAAATTTGAACAGCTTCCAACTAAAACACTGGGAATTAGATATTAACAGCATTAAAAATGAAAAAAAAAAGATGTTTTCAGAGAAATACTTGTTCACAATGCTAATATTACCATTTCATTCCAATTGTCACTATTTTAACAACCAACGGTGATAAAGGAGAAAAGAGTGAAATCTTCAACCCATAAAAAAGCAGGAAACAAAAATAAAGAGCAACACATGCACTAACAACCTACAAAGAGCAATAAAGGGCCAGCATTAAAGCGTAAAGGGTGCTGGGCTCAGCAGAAAGAACTCGCAGCAGGGAATAGGCAGAGTCCTGTGGCCAGCTGCACCAGATCAAAATCTAGGGGTGTTCAGAATACAAGGAGGGTAATTGGCCCCTAAAGGTCCTCTGCGGCCAGATGATGGAGGCAAAATGCCCAAGCATGACTCACTGTTGGAAATTAAGCTCTCCAGTTGCCTTTGCTTTTTGGAAGACCCCCAAATTTGAGATTCAGCATGGCAAGCAAAGGAGACACACTAAATGCCCATATGTCTCACACCAAAGCATGCATGTCCATGTCCAGATGGACCTTTAGCTCCCTTGGACTTGAGGTTTCTCTTCTATCTTCAGAAATTCTGATTCCCAAGAAAGGCTTTGCCTGCATGTCTGTCTACCTGGGGTTGAGAGGCATAAGGAGAAGAATGTGTAAAGTATTGTTTTTAACTTCATTAAATGTTAAATTTACCTAAGACTTTAAGAAAATCAATGCTCTTTGAAAGTTATTCTGAGCTTGAAATATCAATATAATGTCAACCTCACACACACACAAAAAAACAACTGTAGAGCACTAGGGCAACCCCTACTCCCACCCCCACCCTGGAGCATGCTAGAGCTGAGTAGTATGATACCTGATTTTCTCTCTGCCTTTTATTTCTTAGGTAACTCTCACTTGTAAAGGGCTCACCTCTTAAGATATGAATGCAGCTTCCATTCAAATCAGTGCACAGATATTGAGCACCCGCCCTGTGGTAAGCCCCGTGCTAGGCACATAGAACCTACAGCCACTTCACCTACACGCTGAAGCAAATTCAGAAAGAATCAGGTGAGTGTACACATGTATCAACAAATAGAAACTAAACTTTAATGTGCACAATGCGGTATTTGGGCTCCAGGAAAGAGTTAGCCTATTGCAGTGATCCTGGACCCGACAGCTGGCTCTCCTTGGCTCATAGTTAGACCTGGTGACATCTAATCTAGTCTCTCTATTTTCAAAAGAAGCCAAATCATACCTGAAATTTGCCTCTCTTCCCCAGATGGAATGTAAAAATTCTAGATTCAGCCAAAGGACTCTGTGGTTTGGGTGAAAATGCCATACATATAAAGCACTATTGTTCTAGTCCAAGCATTTGGACTAGAACCTAGATAGTACCAGATGACTGTGGGCAACGAACCATACCCAGGAGTCAAAAGCATAGTTACTTCAACTTAGTTTCAGCATTCTAAATTGGGAGTGTACTCAGAGCAAAATCCTATGAGAACACTGGAAAATGGTGACAAAAGTTATAAAAGCCAACACATTAAAAAAAATAATAATCCCATTTTCATGAGTTTAAAAAGATTATCTAGTAGTATCTGGACATTGGTACTCATTGCAGATAAGGCCAAGGGGCTCAGGGAAAGGACTATTTCAATTACCCAGTGGTCTAGGTGAGGAGCCCTGGCAGTCTGGGAAGGAAAGCACACAGCACAGAACTACAGTGGCAGCCAAGGGAGAAGGTCTTCCAAACCCAGATGCAGATTCCTGTGTCTTTAAGACCAGACCCTCATAAATGGGCTGCTTCTGCTGGACACCATGCTCTGAATAAACAGACTCTTCTGGCCGACACACAACTTCCTGTAGGGTTCTGGTGGGTAAGGCTTGAAAATGCTGCCAAATCCAATGACCAGCAACTTTTGAGCTGACTTAGAAAACAAGCTAGAAAGACTTGGGTCCAGAGTAAACAAAGGAAAAAGCCACATTAAACAGGGAACAAATTACTATACAGGCAGGGATATTTTAAGTGCTCACCGAGCAAAAAACAAAATAAAAAATTAAGTTATTAGCTATTTAACAATATAAGGTAGAGCAAAATGACCTCTTTTAACTGGAAGAATGAAGGTTAATTAATACCAACAATATTAAGAATTGGCTGAAAGTCCCCCCCACACACACACCATAAGGACAAACCATTCTCAATGGCCCAACTCAAACCTGGCTCAAGTCAAATGAGCCACCCAAGGGAGCAGCATGGAGTCAAAAACCATTTATAGCTTTTTACCCTGCTGAGGGAAAAGACAAGCTAGTTGATTAGCAGATGGCTAACATCCATAAGAGTAAAGAAAATGTAACAAAACTCAGGAACAGGCTGGGGAAAGAACAACGCACAGAGATTCTGGAGAAATGAGAGTAAACTGCAGTAGTGTGAGATGTAATTAGGAAAAAATAAATCTAAGCAGTAATGCAAAATGGAGGACACCTGCTCAGCTGCAGCAGTTAAGAGGGGCCCAGGGACGAAACACCAAGTTCACTGATACAATGCAGAGCAAAAACGGACATGCTGCGGAGCAGGGGAGGTGTTTATGAAAACTTCGGTGATGTTTGCAATAAGGGCCTCAGCACCATGCCGGAGCCCAATGTGCACAATGCAAAAGAAGGTCAAGAGTTGGTTCCTGCCCTTAAGAAAGTCCACTCTCCAGCTAGCTGTTCAAGATAAACACACGTGATTTGGCAGCAAATAATACAAGAAAACATATAATCCCCTACTCTGGGGAGGTGCAGACTGTGGTGGGGGGAAGGAGGGGCTTCAGAGCAGTGTTAGAAAAGAGGGAGGTGGGGGAGGGTTAAGGACTCAGGAAAGGGTTTGCTGAAGAGTTCAGCCTTATGCATGGGCTTCTAATGTGGCAAGGACTTGAGAGAATTGAGAAAACAGTTCAGGTGGAATTAAGAGATGCGGGGCAATGGGTTCGGCTACAAGGTCAGGAATGTGCACTTTAGCATCTCCGAGGGATTCACATACCACACACACTTGGAGAAACACTGATCTGCGGGATTAAATCCAAACCCTCACTCGTGCTGCCCTTCCATTCTCATCTTCCATTTCCCGGCCCCAGCCCCCCTACCATTGCCCCCACCATTGCTGCCCCCCTATTCTAAGGGTTGGAAAGCTTCATCTGCAAATGGCCAGATCATAAATATTTTAGGTTTCACAGGCCATGCAGGCCACACTACTGTCACACTACTCAACTTTGCCACTGCAGTGAGAAAGCAGCCACGGACAGTACGTGAAGGAATAATGGTGACTATGCTCCAGTACAACTTATTTACACAACAAGCATCAGACTGATGAATGGATAAGCAAGATATGGCATAGCCGTATAATGGAATACTATTCAGGAATAAAAAGGAATGAAATAATTAATACATGGATGAGCCTCAAACACATTATGTTAAGTGCAAGAAGCCGGCACCAAAGTCGCACATACTGTGTGATTCCATTGATGGAAAATATCCAGAATAGGCAAATCTATAAGGAAGGAAAGTAGATTAGTGGCTGCCTAAAGCAAGGATTGGGAGTTTGGGGAATGGAGAGTGACTGCTAATGGGTACAAAGTTTCTGCCCTGGCTGGTGTAGCTCAGTGGATTGAGCGCAGGCTGTGAACCAGGCATCGCAGGTTCGATTCCCAGTCAGGGCACATGCCTAGGTTGCAGGCCATGTCTCCCCAGCAACCGCACACTGATATTTCTCTCTCTCTCTCCATCCCTCCCTTTGCTAACAATAAATAAATAAAATCTTTAAAAAAAAGTTTCCTTTTGGGGTGCTAAAAATGGCCTAAAGGTAGACTGTGGTGATGGCTGCACAACTCTGTAAGAACACTAAAAATCATTGACACACACACTCTGGAAGTTCTTGTATGTGCCCTGAGCACAGACTGAATGGCAACCGTAGCCTATCGGGATGACACTTAAATCAACTGAGCTATCTCGCCAGGGCCCTACTGCTGACACTGGCAGTGAACTTCATGGTATGTAAATAATACATATACAGAAACAGGCAGCAGGCAGGATCTGACCCAAAGGACATAGCTCGCCACTCCCCGATCTGTACACCAGCCACATGTGTCCGTGAGAGAACTTTCCTCCATGCATGGTTTCTGCCCTTCCCTCCGTGTACACCGAGGCCTCTCCTCTCCTCTGCCCGGAAGCTTCTACTTAACTTCCAAGCCCTTCAGCAAATGTTCGCTTCTGGGTGCCCTCCCCTCACCTGTGGATAAAATTACTGCTCCCTTTATTTTAGGGTCCTGCAAACTTTTGTTAATTTTATAACAAGTAATGATCATACTATTTGCCACACTGTATTAAATTTAGTCTCCCTTACAGGCCAGTAAGTGAAGAAGATATAAAGATGAGTAAGAATCTAACAGGCTGTCTACCTAGGGCGCAGCAGGTCCTCAACGAATAACTCCTTGAGTAGGTCTGTAAATGAATGAATTGTGGAGCATTATTTAGAGAAAACTGGTTTTATAAAGTGGTTCACAAGCTAGACGGAAAGAATTGGGACCTAAAGCTAAAGGCCAATGCCAGGACACTGGATGAGAAAGCTTCGGGGTCAGTGAGAGAAACACAAATTCAAGAGAAATTGCAAAGAAAAATGTCAAGAAAACTTGATGACTGATCAATACCGGGTGTGAAGGAAATCGGCAAATCCAGGATGGTTCAGAAGTCCGCAGACAGATGGTGGCAGTGCCGCTGACGGTACAGGAGTGCTGGACGGGTAAGCCAGCACCAGGATAAGGAGAGACGGACCCAGGAAGGCTGTCCTGTTCACGTCTGGAGACACTAAAGAGAGCTAGCATTGGACTGTGCGTGTGCACCAGGCACTCACGCCACAGACACATTTCTCAATCCTTGGCAAACCCTCTAAAGAACTGCCACTATCACCTCCACTTGCGGAAGAGGAAGTTGACTCTTAGAGAGTTCACTTGGGAAGTGGCAGAGCTAAGAGTAACCGCCATCCGACACCAGATAGAGCCACGCTGACTGCCACTCCCCCACCACACAGCTCGGCACCTGGGAGCCTGAGGTATGTCCTGAGGGGTAAGGTGCTTCGGAGACCCCACTGGAGAAGCTTGGGGAGAGTTTCCGGAGTCTTTGGCATGCAGGTGACAACCAAATCCTGAGGACAGGGAGAATGGGAGAGGGGGTGGTGGGGGTGGGGGGAGGGGGAGGACACAAGGCCCAAGGATGGAACTTCAGCCGAGAACTCCTGAGAAGGAAGAAAGAGAAAATGGGGAAGAAAACAGAAAAACATATGGAAACATAGAAAGAGAACCAGGCTGAGGTAACACCCTAAAACCCAGAAAGAAATGGCAGGAAAGGGGGTACAGAAAAAGGAATGGGAAGGCAGAGCAGTGGGGAAAGGCGCTGTGTAGACCAAACTCAGCAACAGGAACCACGCTTCCTGGGTCCCAGCCCAGCAGTGGCACCAATTTCTTCACTGGGAGTGAACAAGTCCTCTCTTCCCTCCCTGGGCCTGGTCTCCTCTGTGAGGCCGTCAGGACCAGAGGGTCCCCGGGCCACCTCTCCAGTCCCAGCACCCATGAGTTGGTCAAGAGCGCAGGAGGCAGCAGTGAAGCTGCGGAGGGGAAAGAAGTGAAGACAGGACACCCAGGCGCTCACTCATTCAAGAAGTGCAACAGGCAAGGAAAGGGTGAATGAGTCAGTGTGGAGAGGCGATCAGCAGGGCCAAGTCCACACACAGCCTCTCCACCAGCCTCTCCATCGTGGGAGAGAGAAAAGTAAAATGATTAAACATGCGTCTAATTTTCACAGACATATTTAGAAAATACAGTGGGGGGCATGATTGAAAGTAATATAATAAATACTTCTGTAGAATCTGAGTATTTAAATCAGTGGTATTAGCAGTAAATTTCCTTTTGTTCTGAAACAAGTGGCCAGGAAGCCAGTTGGTTAGAGTGTCATCCTGATACACTACGGTTGCCCTCAGTCCCTGGTCAAGGCACAGACGAGAAGCAGCCAATGAATGCATAGATAAGTACAAATCGATGACTCTCTTTCTCTCTCAAATCAATAAACTTTTAAAAAAATATTAAAATGTCAAAACGGCACATAAGCAGTGGAAACAAGAAAGCACGAGCTGGGTATCTGGACTTTCTGCACACGCGCGCACACACACACACACACACACACACTCTGGGCGTTTGCCCACGGGCACATCTGGGCCTCAGATCTGCAGCCTGCTCTTTACTTTGGTCATTGCTTTTTAAAATACTCTTCAAAAAGTTCTAAGAGCAAAAAGTCACATTTCCAGACATGGAGGGTGCTCCTGTAGAAACATTTTCTAGCAATGTTCTCAGTAAATTGTACAATTATTAAGAAGTCAGGAGAAGGTACCACGGCAACAACAGCACAGGCCGGGGCGGTAACCCTGAGCTCCATGAAGAACAAATACCGCACGGGCTGGAAACTGCTGCCGCTGGACAAATTCCAGAAGGGGTCGAGGCAGCCTCTTCTCCAGACTGGTGAAGAGGCAATAATAAGAGAGGCCCTTCCAATCTGCCCGCCCCCAGCCAGCAAAGAACTCAACCCAGCATCACCTCATGCCAAAGTGGCAGTCGCACTGATCCCTCTGGTGGGGCGGGGGGACCATGCTTTCCTAGGGCAATGTAATAGCATCTGGTCATTACTGTGATAAATGTCAAGATTTAAGCGAGGTGGCCAGCCAGCATCTTAAGAACTTGTACCTCCTTTGCTTAGCCTCTCTGATTTCTGCTTTCACTTTTTCTAACATTCCAAGACTGGGTTTTTGGAGAGTCCCTACTTGAAAGCTGAGTTTCAAATGGAGCGTCTTGCCCCAGTGTGTTAGAAACCATCCTTGACTAGCGTGGCCAGTTCTCACAGGCCTGCATGTCCTCTGCTTGAGACGGCAGCGCTGGAGGTCTAGCTGCCTGGCTGTTCCCAGCGCTGCTCCTCTGTCCAACTGTGGCGTCTTCATACTGCCCAGCAGGGTGCCATCATTTAAAGTGTGCTGGTGAAGGGACAACTCTTGTTAAACAACGTGACTGTCCTATTGATGCAGGCCTTCAATCCTATGTGCAGATTCAGTTGCCTTTCAAGTTCATGAAATAATTTCCACAGCAACAGGCAAATGAGTGGGGGAAGGGAGGAGAAGAGGGGAAGACAGAGGAGGAGGGAGGGCGGGGAGGAAGGAGGAGTGCCTCTGAGAAGTGTGTCCCTTGTTGTCAGTGTAACTTTCTGATCTATCCGCTGTAGGTCTGCAACAAAATGAACAGTTCAGAGGTAATCTTACCTGTCAGGCTGAAGCGATTGCCCAAACAACCTCCATTTAAACAAACACTGGGCTGTGTTTATACATGGAAGGTATTTGTTTAGTTCATGCATTTCACCACTATCCAGTGTCTGTGTCTGAGGGGTTTACTTTGACGTGTGCTTAGCATACACTACCTATAAGATCTCTGAAACATAAATACCCTTCAGTTTGTTTTGATTTTTTTCCCTGCACACACACAGGACAAGCATTGGGAAGTTTGTGAATAACGGCGGAGGAAAAACTGCCCCAGATAGAGGGAAAAGTAGCTAGTGTGCTAGTGTTCACTTGCTGTTTTTGCTCTCACATACGTACTCTCCAGGAGCCAGTCTTAGAACTGTGTGCCAGGTCTTTCACTGGTGATGGGTAACGTGAGACACACACCCAGCCCCCTCACCCCCCACACTGATCTGTCCACGTTTAAACAACTGAGGGGATAAAAAGAGAGAAGACGTCTCTCTTGTAGAAATGGGGGGAATATTGTAGCAATGGGGGAAAGACGACATACAAACAGACAGGTAAGCGGTTTGGAACAGCAATCTCCAAAATGTGGAATCCCTGAACTGTCAGATTCCCAAAATCTTATCAGATCAGATGGCAAACCCCATGTACTGAAGCTCTTGCATTTCATTCATAGAAGGAAGAATCCCTAAATGTGTTTCTTCTCCCTTATCACACAGTTCAAGCAAGTTTGGTTACAAGAAGTCTTGGATTACAAGCAGAGGACGAGGGAGTTACTTCTGAAAGGCAGCTAAAAGCCGTATTGGGAGAAGGGGGAAATAATCAACTATGAACAAATCAAGAGGTGGCATTTAGTGTGTGGGTAATTAACAGCCACATAGAGTACAAGGGCTTTGGAGCTCAGCCTGCATTTTATAATTACGGACACTTAATTGTAATAACCGTCTAAACCAGAAAGGAAAAAAGAGATACTGCCACACACAGACCAACCTTAATACTGCCCCCAAGCCACAGGCTGGGAATGAAGAAGGGAATGAAAGGGATTCTGAGCACTAGAAAAAGCGATCACAGACCCTGGGGAGGAGATCCGCTGGTTCACCAACAGAGCCCACGGAGACTGGACAAGGCAGGAGCTACAAGTACAAGGGAAATGGACCGGAAGTGTGGGGAAAGCTTGGACTGTTGAGTCCAACAGACCGGGACCAGAGGGGGCTTCATGACCTAGGGGCCATCGTACACCCTCCTTAAGCCACCTTCCCTTTCAGGCTGATAAGGACTGGCAGACGAACTCAGGAGTCGGGCAGCCGGCTGCCTGCTGCAGGCACCCACCACCACCACTGTCGTAGCTGTTACTGTTATTTGGGGGTGAGGGAGCTGTTCAGAGGCAAGCAGAACAGTTTGCATTTTCGATGTGTTTACTTCCTTTTCTTTCTCCCAATTGTGATCTTTCCTGCTCTCAAAAAGAGCCAGAAAAGGGATGACTTTATGCCACAATCCTCGGAGAAGGTACAAAGTAGAACTGACTTGGAGCCACATGTGTGATTAACCACACATCCCATTCGGCCCTGCCTGCCAAGCAGCGCAGAGCCAAATTTCAAACCAGTCATACCAACCACATTCACCCATATGGCTAACAAACTACACTTTTCTTTTTTCCTCTGTCCTCATTTTGCATTTCTGCTTACACTGTTGGTATGTCTATTGTTGTAAACCCATTCCAAATCCTTTTTTGGAATGAAGCAGAGAAAGAGCAAATGCATAAAAAGATGGGCCTGAGCTTTCTGACGGTGAGGTTGCTAAGTCTGTCCCCTTTCCAGTGACAATGAAGCCTCCGGATCCTTGCTCCACCCCTACACCAGTCACTGGCATGCCTATTAACAGGGTCGCTCTTTTATGTCAAAATAAATACGTAAATTTAAACGCCCATATCTTTTGTAGGCAAACTTCGGAGAAACTGTGGGTGTGGTCCCACACGACCGCAATAAAGCGAGTCGTAAAGCCAGTCGTAACCTTTTTGCTGGTGGAGGGTCTTGACTTCAATTTGCAAAAAGTGCAACATCTGTGAAGCACAATAAAGCCAAGGGCCATGAAGGGAGGTCTGCCTGTACACACACATGAATGTTAACTAGGGGCTTATCCTCAGCAGCTTTTCATAAAGAGCAAGCAATTAGGTTGGAAATAGAAAAGACACATCACCACATAAAAGCAGGTCACAGTAAAAATTAGATGATAGGAAACAAAATTGTTGCCATTCTAGTAACTAATGAAAGTATGTTACTGTAAACAAGTCAGTGGTGGTGCTATAACCCTTCTCAGAAATCAGGAAACACCCTGAGGGACCAAAATCTGACAGGGGGTGGGGGTGAGGGTACACTTTGCTTTGAAGTCCAAGAGCACAAGGAGCCGGTTTTTATAGGATAAGACCCATGACACCCGCCTGCTTATTCTAAAAGACAAAGCCGGTATCTCAGGGCTGTTTACCCTCTTCTGCTGTCGCCAGAGAGTCTTTTTCCAGTTTCCTGTTCCCTTCCAAGACTGTTGTGTCCAAAACCAATGATTACAAATGAGAGGTGTGGTCTCAGATGAAAAAATACAACTATAGGTTGTTACCCTGATGAGAACCCAGCAGGGAAGCCAATGGCAAAGGAAGGCTTTGTGTATATTATTTTAATGAGTGGATTTCTGCTACAAATTCTCTGCGAGCCTGTAAAATTGTTTATCTAACTTAAAAATAACTGTTTCCCCCAATCTTGTCAACCTGCTGTGGTTATTACGTCAGCATACAAGCCCTGTCACCTGCCCCACGCAGGAAAAGGAGCCACTCCTCAGCAGAAGAACAATGCTAAGGAAGGTGGGAATTTAGCAAAAGGTCAGAGAGGGATGATTTATGACAGCTCTTTATGCTGACCACACCAACTACAAGCAGAGGGGAGACAGGGCTGATTTAGTGACTCCTCATGTTGAAGGAGGACATCATGAAAAACAACTGTAGCAGCCATCCAACTATGACTTGGAGCCAGGGTGGCGTTCTTTTCGCTAATTTATAAGCTACAACACTCATTATTTTGTTTTGAAAAATATGTGCCTTTAACATCTGGTAGACATGCACCAGGGCCGCCTCTCGCCCTCCCACTACCACCCCCAAAACGGGTCAGCTGTGACTTTCAGCACAGACCACGGAACAGTGCGTCCACAGAAATCAAATCACCCACAGAGGAAAACAGAGAGCTGGGTGAGTTTAGGCTGGAGGAAAAAGCAGTTAAGGTAAACATTTATTGGCTAATTAGAATATTGGCAGGTCAAACTATTGGGTTTTTAAAAAACAGCTTTCCTGAGATAAAATTCACACGCCATAAAATTCACCCATTTAAAGCACAATTCAGTGGGTTTTAGGACATTCATAATTACCAACAGTATTTAGTACAGTCACATTCACTCATAGGACCATCGCCACATTTAATCTTAGAACGCATCAGCCCCCCCCCCAAAGAAACCGTGTGCTCATTAGCAGCCAGCTGCCATTTCTCCCTTCTGCCTTTCAGCCCAAACAGCCACTAATGTACTTTCTATCTCTATACATGTGTCTATTCTGGATATTTCATATAAATTAAATTACAGAATATGTGGTCTTTTGCACCTGTCTTCTTTCTCTTAGGAAAACATTTTCGAAGTTCACCTGTGTTGTAGTATATATCCGCACTTCATTTGTTTCTACCCGACTGAGATTCCAATGAATGTATATACCATATTTTTTGCCATTTAATCAGTTTTTATTTTTCAATTACAGTTGACATACAATGTTATACTAGTTTCAGGTGTATACTCCAGTGATTAGACATTATATAACTTATTAAGTGATCATCCTCATAAATCTCATACCCACCTGACAATATACAGAGTATTTAGAATATTATTGACTGTAGTCCCTTTGCTGTACTTTGCATCCCCATGACTATTCTGTAACTACCAATTTGCATTTCTTAATCCCTTTATCTTTTCCACTCAATCCCCCAACCCCCCTCCCATGTGGCAACCATCAAAATGTCTCTGTGTCTGTGGTCTGTTTCTCTTCTGCTTGTTCGTTTGACTTTTAGATTCCATTGTTGATAGACAGGTATTTATTGCCATATTATTGTTCATACTTTTCAAGTTTTTTTTTCTTCTTCTTAAAAAAGACCCTTTAATATTTCTTATAATACTGGTTTGGTGGTGATGACCTCCTTTAACTTTTTCTTGTCTGTGAAGCTCTTCATCTATTCCATTCTGAATGATAGCTTTGCTGGGTAGAGTAATTTGGGTTGTAGGTCCTTGCTTTTTATCACTTTGCATATTTCTTGCCACTCTCTTTAAGAATGCAAAGTTTCTATTGAGAAATCAGCTGACAGTCTTACGGGAGCTCCCCTGTAGGTAACTAACTGCTTTTCTCTTGCTGCTTTTAAGATTCTCTTTTTGTCTTTAACCTTTTGCATTTTAATTATGATGTGTCAGAGCCTCTTTGGGTTCATCTTGTTTGGGATTCTTTGCGCTTCCTGGTTAGGTAAGTTTTCTGTCATTATTTTTTCAAATAGGTTTTCAATTTCTTGCTCTCTTCTCCCTCTAGTACCCCCATGATGTGAATGTTGGTACATCTGAAGTTGTCCCAGAGGCTCCTTACACTCTTTTCTTTTAATTCTTTTTTCTTTTTGCTGTTTTGATTGGGTGTTTTTTACTTCCTAATACTCCAAATTGCTGAATTAATTCTCATCTTCATCTACTCTACTGTTGATTCCCTACAAATTATTCTTCATTTCAGTGAGTGTATCTTTTATTTTTGACTGGTCAGTTTTTATGGTTTCTATGTCCTTTTTCATGCTATTGAAGTTATCATTAAGTTCCTTGAGCAACCTTATAACCATTGTTTTGAACTCTTATATCTTGTGGTTTGTTTGCCTCCATTTCATTTAGTTCTTTTCTGCACATTTCTCCTGTTCTTTCATTTGGAAACTGCTTCTTTGTCTCCACATTTTGGCTGCTTCCCTAAATTTGTTTCTATGTGTTACGTAGAGTTGCTATGTCTCTGGACTTCGTAGAGTGGCCTTGTGTAGTAGGAGTCCTCTATGGCCCAGTAGTGTAGCCTCCCCAGTCACCCAAGCTGGGTGTACCAGGTACACCTCTGTGTGGACTATGTGGACTATCCTGTTGTAGTCAAGCCTTGATTGTTGTTGGTATCACTGGGAGGGATTGACTTCCCAGGCCAGTTGGCTATGATGACCATCTGCAACTACAACAGAAGAGCTGTTGTGCGAGAGCCAACCCTATAGAGCAGGACTTGCATCAGTGGGGCATTGGTGCTCATTGAGTCTGCCCCTTGAGTGTGTCACTCATGGAGGTGGTAAGGTTATAATCCAGCATGGTCTGAAGCTGTCCACCCAGTGCACTGGTTCTGGGGCCTCCTGGGAGGTGCAAGGTCAGACACCATCTATGCCCTGCCTATGGTCACTCGGCATGAGCTACAGAGCAATCACAGATGGCTGCTACTTGTGCTGGGCTTGCACGTGCCCAAGAGAGGCCAAGCTGTGAACCAAAGCCAGCTGCTGCTAGAGCTGGGCCTGGGACCACTTAGCAAAAGGTACAGGACATGCCAAGATCAGATGCTGCTTATCTGAAATTTTTCAGCCTTTGAGAGATTTTAGGAAAGTCCACAGCAAGAGTCAAGACAGGGAGTTTGTATGGAAAAGCTGGAAATGGCCTCAGTGAGCCCACGAATTGGTTGGTGCAAGGTCTCAGAGAATCACAGGATGGGGCAGTGTGTCTGGTTGATGGAGACTCAGATTCTGCAACCCCCACCCCTGCTGGTTCTTTGGGAGTTGGAGGGATGTCTCAGAAAAGAAACAATGGTCTCTGCCAGCACTTTTTTCTGGCAGAAAGCTGCCCCTAGAGCTTTCACCCAGATGCAAGATAATTCATTCCCTCTTGATATGTCCGTGGTGCTTTCTGAGCTGCTACCCCAGTGCTGGAGCTCAGAGGAAGGAAGTACAAGTAAGTCTGTGCACTGGCCCTTTAAGAGGAACTACCTGAGACTCCAGAAGCCTCTGTCTCACTCAGCCATAATCCCTGCTGGATTTTACAGCCAGAAGTTATGGGAATTCTCTTCCTGGCACTGGAACCCAGGCTGGGGCTTGGTGTGAGGCTGGGATGCCTTGTTCCTCTGGAGCACCACCACAGTCCAGATATCCTCCCCAATTTTATCCAGCACATGTGGGTGTGGGACCAGCACATTCTGAGGCTCCACCCCTCCTACCAGTCTTGATGTGGCTGCTTCTTTAAATCCATAGTTGTAGGACTTCCATTTAGCTAGGTTTCAGGTGATTCTGAATGACAGTTGTTTTGTAATTTAGTTGTGATTCCAATGTGGTTGTGGGAGGATTTAAGTACCACATTTACCTATGCTGCCACCTTGACCAGAAGTCCATATACCACGTTTTATTTACCCACTCATCAGTTGATGGACATTCAGGTTGTTTCCACTTTTTGACTACAATCAATAATGCAGCTATGAACATCTGTGGACAAGTTTTTGTATGGACATATGGTTTTACTTCTCTGGAGTACATATGTACTTTGGAGTGGAATTGTTGGCTCATATGGTTCAAATGACATTTAAAAACTGTTTGCGTGAATGCAATGATGTATCTCTGCAGTCGTATGGGAAGAAGGTGAAAGAGATTTAGCGTTTCTCCATCCTCATCTTGCCACCCATGAACAAACTTTCATTTTCTCTGTGATGGCCCTCTGCTCTCATGTCCTCTACACTCCTCTCTTCATATCAATACTCACATCCTCCACGTAAGTGCAGCTCAGAGCCAGATGAAACTTCCAAAGACCACTTATCCCATCTTGTGTTCAGGCAGGACTGAACTGCAACCACCTCATCTTTAAAAGTCCCCAAAGAAGGAAAGGACAGAGTTTCCCTCAGTTGCCTAGTCTCAGGAATGGCTTCACATTGTGAACTCAAAATCATATACATACGGTACAAATACTGAAGGGAGGAGGATAACGGTCAGGTTTTAAACAAGCGTAGAGACTACCCCACAGGCCCTTCCTTCACTTCCTCACTGAACACACTGGCCCTGATGCCACCTGATGTTATGTACTGCCAGGGCCTAAAATAAACTCTATTTGGTCTCCCCTGGGGAAGACCAGTGCGGGAGAGTGCTGCTGTCATTCCTTGAGTTGTTTTGCTTTTGCTTCAATAGTCTTATTCGAATCTGTTTTCAGAGTCAACAACTGTCCCACACAATTTAACACCCAGAATGTTAAACTCTGTAATAGCTCAAACTTTCTCTTCGTTCTGGCTTCCTCTGAGAAGCATATATAAAATGAGTAATTACTGCTGCTAAAGAATCACTGGAGTCAGCAACACTTCCTAAGAACTGCATTTCCTCCTCTCCTCCTTCCCCTCCCACCACAGATTCTCCCCCCATAAGTTAGGAATTAAAGACATATTACTGGGATAAAGAAATCTGACCTGAAATATGTGTTGCAGCTACAATGGCAAGCAACCAAGAGTATTAACAATAATTTCCAATGTAGCTGGAAAGGTTAGATGAGTTTTCTTTGAAATGAGCCAACTTCGCACACTTTCGTAAGATTAAAATCTGCTTATTTTTCCTTCTGGACACCTCACCTCTCCTATTTCTACCACCCCCAAAAAGGCAGAGTGGTTTATGTGCATAAACAAATGGTTCTGGAAATTAACTTTCTTGACGAGAGGAAAGCTCAAAGGTAAATTCTGCCCTGCGTTGGTTTTCCTATACTTCACTGTGATCAGAATTTTCAGTGATAACATTTCTGACATGCAAAAGCTTAAAAACAGAAAGAATGACAACTCTGTGTTATCTCTGACTCACAATCTAGGTAATTTCTGGGCCACTGACCTTGGGCCACTGAGTTACCTGTATACCTGTCTGCCACCTGTGAAATGAAGATAATAATAGCACTTCACGGAATAAACATGTGTTTCAAAGAGTGCTGAGGACAGAGTGAATGCTCAGTCACTATGAGCTTGGATCATCATCATCACCACCAAGACACCACCATCTTCCACAGTTGCCTGGGGAGCATAAGAAGCTACCCCCAGGGCTTTCCATGCAAGTACAGGTATCGTCATCTTCATTCCAGAGTGCCCCCGACTCATCCTGCAGGAGCCAGAGATTCATAGGACAAAGCAATGCAAGAAGCAAGACAGGGCACAGAAGAAGGTAGGAAAGACAATTACGATTACAAAGAAATGGTACCTAATTCTGTTTTTTCGTAGCCCTGTTTAAGAGACGAAATTCTTAAGAATACTCTTTCCAATACAAGAGGCGAGAAGTTAAAAAGCCAAATGCCTCCTGAGAAAGAAGTCCTAGAGTTGCCCAGTCCAGAGAACAATCTGTTGTTTGCAACCTTTCTCTCTCAGGTGTACACAGTACCCTCCTCCCCACACATGTCCGTGTTAGGCCCAGAATGGAAGAAAAGTGCTCTTTGTTCAGTACCTAGAGGGGCAATGGGTAGAAAGCCGGCACCTGTGCCTACCTCTCTCTGTGGCTGGCCAGGCCCCTGGTCAGTGGTCCGGAGGTTCAGGACATGCACCTCCTGCGGCAGCCCCGTCGTGCCTCTGCTGGCGCAGCCTGACAGGACGGTGAAGCTCTCCATCAAGGCCTGGACCGGATGGGATGCATTGACAGGTGACAGTTCACACTGGGCACTGGGCTCAGGACCTGTGGAGGGAATCACAAACACGAACCCCTCAGAGACCACAATCAACTGCACCGCAACTAAATTTAGTTGTACTGGATGGTCAGGCCACTGCCAGCCCACCCAAGGGGGTCTTTCCAGGTAAGGTGCTGCCAGAACTAAATGGCAAAAGCTAGCCTATTCTTCTAAAACTACAATCTCTTAAATTCCTTTTGGACGATGTTGATGTGTATTTGATTAAGTTCCCTTTTAGATGCACAAGTCATGAATGTATTCCTCTGGATGGAGGAAACCTCCCACTTGACATCTGTGTTTAATTCTTCCTTCCTCTCTTAGAAGAAGACTAGAGATAAATTAAATAAATAGCCTAACGGTCCAATAATATTATGCATAAATAATATTGAACACTTAAAATTACACCAAAAAAGTATAAGATAAAGTCCCTACCTTTCAAGTGCTTCTGCTACTTGTTGTAGACAAAGCAAAACATATTTAAGAACAATACAAAGTGGTGGGCATGGAGCACTCAGGGGGCAATGGAGGGGACGGCATCATGAATTCTCAGAGCTCTTGCTTTGGTTTGCCTTGGACTAGAAGTGCTCTGAAGAGGCAACAGGGAAAGAGCAGTTTTGAATCATTAACTCTTTCCATATTAAAAAATTTAGAGAGAGTTCTGGCCAAGATGGAAGCATAGGCAGTCGCATTGTGCCTCCTTGTGCAACCAAAACTAAGGACAACAAGAATTGAGAAACAAGAAAACAACCAGAAGAGAGGGAAATGAACTGAATGGAAGTCGGACTCCAGTACATCCAGACCGGTAAGGAGTGGCGGAGTCAGAGGCCTGCAGAGAGGGGTCGAGGGATCCCAGCGGGAAGAAGCGCTGGCTGGCAGGCGCGGGCGCACAGTGTGCAGACGGCAGCGGACAGACCGGTGGCGGACCCTGGGTGTGGGAGGCAACTAGCAGACCCAGTGAGGGGCTCAAGGCGGCTAGCTGTCCGTAGCCACACATTTGCGAGCAAACTAAGCGAAAACAGGCAGTAAAAATGGGCAGCACCGCCGTGTTTCAAAGCTTAAGAGCCCCATCTGGGAGCTGAGGCCAGGAGACTCTCTCAGCCTCACAGGAGACTTCTCAGGGAAGCCCACAGAGTCCGAGAAAGTGCACAAGCCCACCGCCCGGGAGCCAGCACCGGAAGGGCCCAATTTGCTTGTGGGAGGCAGTGGAGGGGACGGAAGTCCTAGAGAGAGCGGAGCAGGCGCCATTGTTCCCTCTCAGACCCTGCCCCCACAGACAACGTCACAACTCAGCGACTGGGGTGCCCCACCCCAGTGAACACCTAAGGCTCCGCCGCCCTTACAAAATAGCTGCAACCAAACCAAAGGAAAATAAAAAAGATGGCTCAAACAGATTTGAAAGCCCCAGAACCAATTTTTTTAAGTGACCAAGAGATAGCCGAACTATCAGATGCACAGTTCAAAGCACTGGTGATCAGGAAGCTCACAGAATTGGTTGACTTTGGTCATAAATTAGATGAACAAATGCAGGCTACGATAAGAGAAATGAAGGAAAACGCACAGGGAAACAATAGTGAGGGGAAGAAAACTGGGACTCAAATCAATGGAGTGGACCAGAAGGAAGAAAGGAACAACCAAACAGAAAAGAATGAAGAAACAAGAATTCAAAAAA